>NDGM011231695.1:6726-19781 GCA_002564305.1 Octomys mimax | reverse complement strand
CAGGGGGCGGGGCTGGCTGGCATGTGGTGCTGGGGCATTGAACCGTGGTCCCTGTGCTTTGCCGACCCTGTTCCAAGTAGGTGCTTTAGACCGCTGAGCCATCTCGCCAGCCCTGTGCACTTCTTTTGACAGAGAACATGAACCATAATAAAAGGCTGCTCAGGAGAAAAAAAAAGTTGGCATATCCATTTGTACAGTTAAGAGCTAAGTGTTTTCAGGCCTGGTGGAAAGCCATACCCAATTAGGGCATTCACATTCAAATGCACCAGGAAACTTTAGTATATCTTCGTAGATTTTATCAGTATAGATATACTTGAAGCTAGAAATGCTAAAACAGCTTTCAGGATCTAGAGATTGAAATGTAGGGTGTCATCTGAAAAAACTGCTCTTATGTTAAGTATGAAATGTGTACCAGAAAATAGAGAGATTGTGGCTATTGTGTATGTGTATGTTTTCATCACAACTGGCTTTCTCTTTGTATTCACTGAAAGTATAGGACAACTGCTGGAGGGAGAGGAGGACTTCATCTTTCTAAAAAAAACTGCTCTCTTCTCCGTATCATTATGGGATAACCCAAGCTTTTAAATCTCTAATTATCCTTGTGTTAACCTAGAAATCCTGATGTTTTGTTGTGCATTCCTTACTGATCTCTGAATGATGGGATTTAGAGTGCTGCATTCTGACGTGGCTCTTTGATTTTGCAGTTTTCCATTCTGTTTCTTCTCACAGCAGCTGCAGTCCTCCTGATCTGGCATTTCCAGGAAAATTTACAAACACCTACCTGTCTGTAGAGACTTGCTGGAAGACATTTTATTTTTATTGTTTCCCCATGAAAAACACTGGTAATATTTTAGAGCAGGTGAACTCTGAGGCATTGTTTGTGGGCTGCTAATTTGTAATATGAATCTCCTGCCCTCTTGTTTATTGTACCTTTGCCTGTAGGTCCCAAGTGCCGTAAATGTGCTTTCATGGGTTTTCTGTAGAAACCCAACACTCAAAAATGAGCTTCTGCATTTTATTACCTTTTGATAATGTCTTTCTGTGCTTTTATTAGCATCACTAGGAACAGACTTAAGCCTATTTAACAGGCCCATGGTTTGCTGCACAGAAATGTAGAGGAAGTGTCAATTTTCCTTCTCTAAAAGGGTGAAAAAGTCTTTGGTATAGTTTTCACAAGGGTAGTTTGATTAAATATAGGTAACCCTGAGACAAGTAAGCCGTCTGCCGCCTTTTCGTGGTTTAGCATTTGGGTTCTTACCGGCACATCATCCCACTGCTGACTCTTCACCAGTTCATAGGAAGGTTCTGTTAAGTCAAATTTAGGAACAGGGAATCCAGGAATAGCATTGTGCAGATGGAAGCCAAATGTCACCAGCCAGCTGTTAACATCTGGGAGAAGAACGTTCAAAAGGAAAGGTGATAGGGATTATTTTGTGCTTTTGTAAATTTAAGTTCTTACCTTACAAAAAGCCCAATTTCACAAATAATCTGAAAGCAAGCACGTTTGCCTTCCTCCTAACATTTCAAATCTGCTACTTTCAGACATAAAGACAGTATCCTGCGTCGCAGAACTATGGTAAGTACTATGAAAAATGCAGAGTGATAGATACTCCCTCAGACTGGGTAAACTGTCACAAGTGTGACATTGTGTCCTGTGCCAATGCTGGTGATAAAAAGGATAGTAACAACGCACGGCAGCATGAAAAAGATGTAGTTGTAGAAAACAAATGAAATTCGTTTTGTAGTTAGTAGAGGCTGGACTTAAATAGCAGTTGCATGTTATTAGCTTTCAAAAGTGACTGCCTAAGGATATGTGGACTTCTACAACCCATTTTCTATTAATAAAAGCCCTAAGTTGAGAGTATTAAAATGAACAGTTGATTCTTAATCAACGATGAATGTGAAAAGCTGGCAATGCCAGCCAACGGTGCGGAGGCTCTGATTACCATCAGTTAGGACTTCAAAAGCTCGCTGTGCACAGGTGGAGATGAAGTTTTTGGGGTGAGAACCTGGAAACCTTTAAAATGGTATTTTAAAATATTGCCATGTGACTCCAAAAGCCATTAAGCTCAGGATAAGGCTTTTATTCTATTCTGGAGGTTATAATGTTACAGAACTACTCAGCAGGCTTGCAGGTTTATGAGTACAGTTGGGTGTAGATTATTTTATATATTAAGCACATTGCTGGAAAATTTGAAATTGCATTTCACCTAATATATTTTATGCTGTTCTATCTCTCTTTTGATGTTTTCCAGAAAATGCTGCCATGGCATTCCTTGCAGTCCGTGTTGCTAGGAGAGGATGGACGCAGGGGCTGTGAGCTTTCCAGCCCTTCAGCCAGCCTCTGTCAACACCCCTTAAATACCCCGAAGTAAACTGCTTGTCAGAATGATGGAGAGCCACCTGCTTCCCATTTCCTCCTCCAGGGCACAAACTCTCACCTTCCAGGCTGGCAGGGCCTTTGTCCAGGCATCATATGGCTGCCAAACCAGTGGCACTCTCTCTGTTGTAGGTGCGATAGTGGTCATGCTGAGCGATAAATCCCCATGTTTCCACATAACATGGAAGGTGATACTTTTTGGGGGGACAGTATATGTAAGATTACAAGGGAGTCTTACGTTCTGGGGAAAATTCTTTCTTCCAAATGTTGGAGTAGTGAGGGTGAAAATTCTCTTACTCTGAGCATTGTTTGCCTAAGTGTAATGCAAAGGGGCTTCAGTATTGAAAAGTACCTCCAAAGTAATGGGACTTGGATGCAGGTGTGTATGGAAGACCCTGAATAAACATATCCTAATGGTGTGGCTTGAGCATGATGCACAAAGGAGGGGCTTTCGGGAGTTTACACGGAACAGACATCCGGGAAGCTTTTGGCAGGCTGTGAGGGTGGGAAACAGATGTTCAGTGAAGAGGAGCAGCATTTTGAGAGCTGTCCTGACTGCCGGGAGAACAGTCAGCTCAGTGTGTCTCATATACTGAGGCAGAAAAGAGAAAGCTGGAAGGAGAAGTGAACAGAAGTCAAATGGAAACAGGAAAACCCAAACCAAAATAAAACAAAACAAAAACTTGAGAAGGAGCTGTTCTTCAGGAAGCCTCAATATGATAGTTTCATAAAGGCAATCTGAACAAAGACTGGGAGGCTGGAAGGGACAGCTCAAGAGTCCTGAAGTGGAGGAACTGAAGAGAGAACCAGAGTATGTTTGGAAAGACCTTGTCTCTGTTATCTTGGCTGTTCTTTGATGGCAGAAGTGGGAGATGTTTTAGATCTTGTAAAACTATGAATAACTGGTACTAAACTTGGAAAGGTAAGATATCTATAGCTGAACATTGCTCCACATTGGTGGAGAAATTGTTGTGCCTTTAATAGTGTCGCCATGGAAGAGCTGCAGCCAATCACAGCGGAGGGCATGGTGTAGGAAGATGAAGTGAGAACACAAGTAGGATCCCTTTGCCACACAACTCTGGGAGAAATGGCTCCATTGTTGTTCCGAAGTGATGGTGATGAAGACAGGTTAAACACGTGCAGCAATGAGAGGCATATCACAGTGTTGTGTTTTAGATGGAGCGTGTCCAGTAGGAATTCATCTGAATACTGACACCCTACATTACACGTTTGTAATGTAGTTACCATTTAATGCAGAATCGTGTATGAGGGGACAGAAAAATGTGAATGATTAGGTGCATTACAGTAAGAGACACCATGCTGCTAATCCTCTCAAAATACTACTACTTGCTGTTTTTTTTTTTTTTTCTTTTTCTGGTATGGGGGATTGAATTCAGGACCCTGTGCTTGCCAGGCAAGCATTTATTCTACTGAGCTATTTCCCAAGCCCCACTACTATTGCTTCAAACAATACTTCCCATTATTCTTGCCTCTGTTCTGAAGCAGTTCTGCAAGTCCTGTGTCAGGACTGTCTTCAGTTGTGCTGTTGTGGCCACCTTGATAACCTGAACTGATTTAAAATGTTCACCTTTCATGGCCATTTTTACTTTGAGGAAAGGCCAGAAACTGCAGGGGGCCAGATCTGGTGAATAGGGTGGGTGAGGATACACCATACTGTTTTTATGAATTCTGCCTTTCTGTTCACTAGCACTTGGCAGCAAGTCACCACGTTTTTGATTACGCCTTATAAAAAGCACTCATGAATGAAAACTTTCCAAGATGCTTCATGAAATGTCAAGAATGATGGGTGTGCTCAAAATGAAAGGGGGGTATTTTGAGAGGAATTAATGGCAATGTGTCATTTACTGTGATATATTTTAATAAATATAAACATGCCCTGTACATTTTGATCATATTTCATATATTCAGGACTGGAGATTGAACCCAGAGCTCATGCCTACCAGGCGAGTGCCCTATTGCTGAATTACATCTTTAGAACTAATAAAATTTTATTTTGACACTGGGTCTGTCTACACTGTCCAGACGGACCTTGACTTGTGCTCTTCCTACCTCAGGTTCTGGAGTAGCTGGGATTATGGGTGTGTGTCACTATGCTTGGATCACAATTTTTTATATTATGACACAGGCACTGCTGTTCCCATTTTATAGCTGAGGCACTGCCACAGTGTAGGCGTCCTTAGGTTAAAGGTTTGTCACTCAGGGTGAAGGTGGTGGATCCTTTGAGAGGTGAGTCCTTGTGGGGGGTCCTTAGGTCATTGGGAACATGGCCTTGAAGGGAATCATGGGACTCTGGTCTTTTCCTCTTCAACTTCTGCTTTTGATGAAGTGAGAGGTTTTCCTATGCCATGTGCTCTTGCTCCGACATGGTGCCTCTGCACAGGCTCAAATCGCTAAGGCCAGTGTACAACAGACTAGAAGCTCTAAAACTGTGGGCCAAAATAAATCTTCTCTTTTTAGGAGCTCTTTCTCATGGTTCTTTTGGAACTTGCCATGCCAGACAAGCATTCTACCAGGAAGCCACATCCCCAGGTCTACCCTCGCTGTTTTATTACAGTCATAAAAAGTTAATATACCAATGAGATACAAAAATCTTTCTTTGGCTATAAAGCTACAGTTTGTAGGAGAAAGAGACTAGAATTCCAGTTTGGGGACTTCAAGTTGATTATGTTTTCTGCTCCCCTTTGTCTCCTCCCTTAATGACTATGTTCTATTTTGTGGTAAGAAACATACTGCCCTTGGGCACTGGCAAGCAGAATGGAAAGTAACTGTGCTTCATTTTTCCTTAGTACTTCTCTACAGATCCAAACAGGAATACTGTATCTAAAAGGTCAATTCTAGTTATTTCTCTGTATTAATTTAATGGTCACCAGAATTCAGCAATTGTAATGGAAAAATATGCCTACCTGTGATGTAATCTTTGACATCATGGATTTTGCTCGCAGGGTTGTTATTCCTAAACATATACAGGTTAAATGGGGCTGGGTCCTTCCCAATTCTTTTCCAGATTTCTATGTCGGGTGTTGTCCATCGTCCTGCCAAAATGTCATAATCCCTTTCTCCAAAGTGGATTAATTTGGTGAGTGGGTCATACAGGCCACCATGAAATCCAATTACCAGTTGAAAGTCAATATTGGAGTCAAAATAGATTTCCCCATATGCAGTATACTGAATCTGTTTTAGCATAAGCCCGTTGCTACTGAAAACAGCCAATGGTGTCCCAGTGTTATCTGATGCAATGTAGAATTCATCCCCACTGCTGATCTCCATGGCAAAAAGGTGTCCTTGGAGATCATAATAAAGGGAGGTGATTTCTGAACTTGAATGGTTATACACATGAGTAATCCTAGTGGGATAGGTGAGGTCAGCATAAAAAAATTGCAGGTGCTGTCCGAGGCTGGTTTTGCTAGAAACGCGCCTTCCCAGGCCGTCATAACGATAGATCACTGTCCAGCCACTACCTTTACTGTAAACTCGAGTTAGAAGTCCCTTGGAGCTATATTCAAAGATTTCTGTGCCTCTTTGACGTAGGAAACCATCTTCATCCAACCGATACTGGACATCACCCAGTCGAGTGATTCTGTCTCGCAGGTCGTACCGGAGGGGCGTTAAGCGTGCGCTGTTGCTTGGGTTCAACAAATGGAGGTTTCCGTTCAGATCGTAGTTATAACGCCACATGATCTTTTCATTCAGATAAACTGTTTGCAGCTGTCCGTCAACGTCATATTCATAAGCATATTTGGTAGTGTTGGCAAAGGGGCCTATTTTAATCTCTCTTTTGGTTACCCGACCCATATTATCATATTGAATTGTAATCCAGTACATGAGTGACCTGAATATCTCATACTGAATTTCCTTGATGCGGCCGTGAGGATCAAAGTGCTTTGTGTAGGTCATCACAGCTGTGGAAATGATTTGGTTTATATCATAATATATAACTCCAAATTTTCCAAATTGCTCAACTTTGCCAGAAATGTCATCAAACTGATAGAGATCAATGGGCAGTGGAGTTTCATTGATGACACCCTGCATGCTGGTCACTCGAAAGCTGTTGTCATAGCTATAGTCGAATCTTGCATTTACCATTCCATCTTCACTAAAGCGGAAAATCTGTCTGTCAATCAGGGGGCCAATTTGTCTGTATCTAATGGTGCAAATAAAACCATCACTCTGGAGGTTTACTGTTTTTAAGACTCCTGCTGTTTCATCATAGGTGAAGCTGACTCTTGTGCTATCATACAAAATTTCTGAGAGCCTGGTCTGCCTTCTATACTTGAACAGGACCCTCCGACTTGTACCCAGGAAAGCTGTTTGCAGAAGCAGCCCCTCCTCATTGTAGTCTGTGATGATTGAGGCATTGCTTTCTGGGGGGTTGTATATGTTGCGATAGTAGCCAATGGACCGGATGGTTTGCATGGTGTGGCGGGCCACGCTGGGCATAGTGATGGCAGACAGGCGATCCCACATGTCGTATTCAAAGATGTACTGCCGCTGGCTATGAAGCAGAAGAACCATGGACTGTAACGAAAGCACAAACTGTTACCTCCTGTTTGTGAACAGGGAAATGAGAGAGGATCTTGTGACCATGAATATACAGAAACATTCCGCCTGAGAAAATGATTTTCATTTTAATTGAGTCATCCTTGACCTTACATGCTGTTAATGACTCCCTGTCTATTTTGCTTGGATGCTTAATTGTGAGGGGTTCTGCAGTTAGTGGTTCCAGATTCACAGTGTGCTACTTGCCATGACTGTACTCTTCTTTTTCTAGGCATTCATAGCCAACCAACAGATTGTCAATGGATTTGGCTAAGTCATAATACAGACATGAATAAAGATGCTTTCAAGACAATATTTCAAGGAGAAAATAGCTTGGGAAAATGCAATCCTATCCATAATTAGCAATTACATAGTAAGGTGGTTTTTTCCCCCTCATTTGATTGAAGAGCCACTCAAATCAAGTTTTAATTTCCAGTGTGTTTGGGGAGGAGCAAAACATTCAAAATATTATTTTATGAAGAAGAGACATAAAATTAACCCAAAATGGCTAATGTATACAACATAAAGCATCAATGTCAGCAAACACTGCTCAGTTAATTACATGATGAATGAGAATTAGAAATGCCCCTAATAGAGATGCGGATTTAGATATGGTTCCTGTAAGACATCTTTATTGACAATAAAATCCGCATTTTGCTATTTTCTTGTGTAGGTACCAAATCTGATTTGTACCTTAAGTGCTCTAACCATGGTTTCTGGATTACATGTGCTTTGGTGCTACATTATGAAGCGATGAATACACAAATGAAAGTAAGCTCTGCATAGGTTTCAAGTAACTGCAGAAAGACAAATGGGCCAGCAGGAGAAAAGGTGAACCCTGTGGCTGGACAGGTGAACCTCAGCCGTACTCCAGTGCTGGGTGGTTCTTCTCTCTGGTGGCTTGTTGCAGCCCATGAGAGCAAATGGAATGACGGCGAGTAGGAAGGACACTTCCGGTGGGAGGTGCCCTTTCTTTAGACATGGAGATGCATAATCTTATGTTCAAGGTGCAGTTTTCATTTTCCACCATCTTCACAGACAGTTTTCCTGACTTAGGCTCCAGAACAAGTGTGGCCAAACCTAGGGGCAATTTTTGTGCATATGTTGTTAGGTCTTGGATCTTAAATGTCCTCCTAAAGCCCCATGTTGAAATCTTGGTCACTAGTCTGTGGCACTACTGGGCAAAACTTTCAGGAGAGCATCTAGTGAGGGCAGGCAGGTCACTAAGGGCCTGGTGTTAAAGGGGGTACTGGGCTCCTGCCCCCTTCTCACCCTTTGCTGCACGACCTGCTCCTGGACATGATGCTCTGATGGAAAGCTAACACATGAGTTGTGCAGTAACTGTCTTGAGTTTTTCTTAACACTTTGTATTTTTCTAAGGAAAGCCTGGAGTAGGGCAAGTTATAGGAACTGATGCCTGTTTTACAGTCATTTAACTTCATATTTGCAGGTAGTAAAACACTCTTATTTAAGATGAACAAGCTTTGGCATTTTATCACTATCTGGGCGAGGAAATGGAAATTTGGGAGAGATGATGAGAAAGGACTAACTGGCTTTCCTGTTCTTCACAGATGCGTGAAGGTGACCTTGGCTACTGGCTTTCTCACTTTGTGACAGCAGCTCTTATCAAGACACAGACCTTGGCTCCTTTTAAATGTTTTTCAGCTACTTTATAATTGCTACTATCAAGTTTTTTGGGGGTCTGGGTACTTATATTTTTATTGCTCTTTCTTGAAATGCACTTAAATTAGAAACTGCTCCAGTCTGTTCCTCTCTTACTTGGAAACACTGCCTGGGGGTTACTTAGATTGAAGGGCAGAATACGTGTCATGTTCTGGGATTTCTTCCTAGAAAGGTACGCGTAAGGTGTTACTCTGTGGTCTCTCCACAAAGAGCCAGTTGATCGTAGAAGGCTTGGTGTGGAAGGCGCCTGCTGTCCAATGGGAACAGTTCATGGTCTCAAGGGTGTCTCTTCCAAGGAGAGGAGCTAGGTGGGCTTCTGCGGGGAGGGCTGAGAAGCTGCCACAAGATTGGTGTGTCCTCCACTGAACTTTGGACCTGAAAGTCATTCTCAGGAAGACTGGTCTTTGCACATGCACCTTGGGTGGGTCACGGGTGGAATCAGGTTTACACTGAGTTCTGCAGAGCACATCTAGTGGAGAATAAGATTATGACCAGGGAACCTAGCAATGGTGGGCATGGGATTTCTTTGGATGACAAGACTTACTCTGTGTCACTTTTAAATATGGGAAGGTAGAGGCAGTAATTGTTAAGAGTTGACTTTGAAACTTAAGGCTGCTGTGAAATGCATAATAGAGCACTTTGGGCTTTGAGATTATAAGAACTCAATACTGAAATCATTTTCTCATGCTAAATGTTTGTTTCAAAGAGAAATGAAACATCTCATGAATATGCCCTTTGGTGGATTATATTTCATCAGACTAAAATTCAGGGAGATCTTTCTTTTCTTTTGTTTCCTTTCCTTTCCCTCTTGACCTCAGTTAATACCCCAAAATACCCCAAGCCAAATGTCATACAGTTTAGCACTTTATACCTATGTAACTAACTCTGACACTCTGCTTCTGTGGTATTGTGTATATTCTTCAGAATGAGAAAAAGTCTACTATACATAGAAAAATGGAAAGAGACCACAAAGTATCTGCAAGTGTGGCTTTCTAAGAAAATAGCCTCTTGGGGTTAATATGCATAAATAGGACCTGCATTCTTTTTCTGGCTATGTTGAAGCTCTGCCAGGAACAACAAAAACTGACAGCTTTAACTGTGTTAATGTGAGGCTCCTTCTTAAATGAAAGCGCTGGCACAGAAATTATTTACAAATGACTTACCAGCTCAAGGTCTAATTTGCGGATGTTGTCAGTGTGTAAGCCTGGCAGGTAGATAGCGTTATTGCTTGTTTGTTTACAGCATAAATCACTTAAAACAGTCTCAGATAGTAGAACTTAACTAAGGAGAATCTACTTTGCTAATGCAGAAATTCATCACTGCTTTCACTGTGACTGCCATATTGATACTTAGAATAATGAATGGAGCCCTGTCATATGCTGCAGTTTTTCCTCTTGCGGTGCTCAAGGTGCTAGCTGAAGAATGCTAATCATCTCTTTCCTATTTCCAACCTCAGGGTGCAGGCATACCTTTTCTAAGTATGTGTAACTCCATGTTTTACCATCAGCAAAGACTCGGGATACAATTCTCCCCTGTCCATCATAATCTACTTTTTCACTTGTAGTTCCACGCTGAATGCTGGCAATTTGACCTGTGGATGAATAGGTGACATTGACGGCCATCAGCTTGCTACTTGGCAGCCAGAGAGTTGGGTGTCCTGATGTGTCATAGGCGATCCTTAGTAGAAATTTACGATGGTCATCATAGATCTTTTCTGTCTTTGTTGTTCTATCAAAGTCCACTGAAAGGAGGTTTCTGCCATTAACCTGTTACCACACAAATGAGATGATAAAATAAATCATATTATTCCAGTAGAAGTGACTGATTACTCTTCCGAGCCCCCAGCATTGTTTAAACAACATTTATGATGATTTATTCTCTTTGTCAGTAAATTAATTTAGCAACTTCTTGGGTACAAGCACAAGGCAGTAGATTAACTGTTTTAAAAAAAGGTTTTATTAAACAGAAAGACAAGCTGGAATTTGCTCAAAACCTTTTTCATTAAATTTTGCAAACTAAAGCAACTGATAAGAAAAATTCCAAAATGTCCTGGCTTTAAAGCTTTTTCTTCTTCAGAAGATCCGAGTGTGATACACATGACACCTATGTAAATTACTCAAAGCTCCTCCCTCAAAAAGACACTGGAAAATAATTGCTTAAAAATTAATCATAGTTACATTAAATAAAACAGTGGTAAATGTGACTCTAACCCTTAGAAAAATAGTTAAGTAGAAGCTGGAACCCACATTACTGTAAATTATTAATAAGTTTAAATAGCAGGAGGTTACAAACATGATCACTGCTTTTGGCCCACTGCTGAAAAGTCACGACATCTTAGAATGCTGTTGGCTTTTGATAACATCTCGTTCACTGGCAGGGACTTCAGAGTCTCACTATCATAGCTCCATGGTCTGAACACCAAACTTAATTTACAAATCTAGAACCCAGTTGCTCTAACAGGGACTCTGTGTGGCTGTGTGTCATGGCCAGAATCCCTGACGGAGTCTGGGCTTCCTGCTGATGACTCAAAGCATACACAAACCAGCACTTATTTTTGCAGTGGGAATGAGGTCCTGACTCAGTGCCACTCTACAACCGCTATGTGGTGTTTGCTGGCTGTGAACCCTGAGGGGCAGACACCATGACCTAGGCATTTTTCTGTCTTCTCTACAGCACTTTTGTGAGGATGTGGCTTGTGAATATGACAATGCTCATTAACTGGTGGGACCAGTAAATGGAAAGCCTTAATTTTACATGACCATTTCTTGACTACAGCTTTAAAACTCATAGTTTCAGCTGATTGGTTTGTATGTTGTGCCATAGTTCACAGGTAGTTTGTCCCTGTCAAAACTCAGGTTGAAATTTGGTTGTCCACGTAGTGGTATTGCAAGGTGAAGCCTTTAAGAGGGATGTTTAAAGAGACTGAATTATTTCTCATTAGGCTAGATCCTCTCTCCTGACAGCAGGTTCTTATAAACTATGTTAGCTCTTGTGTTCCCTGTCAAATGTATCCACTTGCCTTTCCACTTTCTGCCTCAATGCTCTCACTAGAAGCAGAGCAAATTCTAGCTAGCATCATGACTTAGACTTTCAAAACCATGAGCCAAAATAAACCTTTTTCCTTTGTAAATTACCCAGTCTCAGGTACACTATTGCAGCAAAGGAAAAGACTAAGATATAAATCTGTTTTACATACACACACACACACACACACACACACACACCCATACACACATTTTACTGTTTATGTGAATTTATATGTAATTGTATGTGTATATACAGATACAATATGTACATTTGTGTAAATCCAGGGTGAACTAATTTTTGCATTGTATAATTGACAATAAACATATCACATATAAAAATAGTCCTTAAACTTAAATTTTTCTAATTAGTTGTTCAAGGGGAGTACTTTGAAGTCCATGGAAATGTAACATAAGTTAAAAATAAACAATGTTGGGCAGAAAAAATTTCAAAGGCTCAACTTACAAAAAATGAGAGGCTGAGCCCTGGTACAACACTGTATCACAGCAGAGGCTTGTGTATTAGAGCAGGTATGATGCATGGAAAGGGAGACAGAGACAGGGAGACAGAGACAAAGACTGTCTTGGGTGAGAAACCTGGAAACAAAACCTGATTTTCAAACCTGTCAGGGCTTAGGATCAGCCTGCCTGTGGGCTTTTTATCCCTCTATGTGTGCTTTGGCCATCTATAAATAAAGAGGTCAGGTTAGATCCCTTGGGCTTTGTCTCTCAAATTCTATTGGATCTGGACCGGCTGGCTGATGACTTCTTGAGCTGCCATTTTCCCATGCGGAAATGTCTTAGTATTAGTTGCTCTGTTTCATATGAACTTTGTGAAACAATATGGGTTTCAGTTGCTAAATGTTTCACATACTTTGAAGAAGCTACTAGCTACTGTTACAGTATCTTTTCTTTCTTTTTAGATTTTGCTTTCACTTTGACTAGCACACAGTGCTTATAGTACACAGTGATTACATTTACCCTGGGGAGTTAGTACATGTACATACTGTATCAATTCATTTTGCAACCCCCTCTTCCATTTCTTGGTCCCCTTCCCATTTGCAGAAGCTCTACCTCCATTTTTTCCAATTTTGTTTTTCTGTCCTGTTACAATTCTGTATATGATTAGATTTATAAATTTCTTTGTAAAAATGTATTAATGCTTATTTTTACTTTTATAAAATTATTTTTCCTTCATATTCTGTAAGGACTTAAAGTCCAACATATCAATATTTGATGGAAAATGCCTGTTACATGATATGTCAAAGATGTTTGATATCTAGACAGATAGGGTAAACCAAACTGCATATATTGCAGGTTAATAATAAGCTTCTCTTCTGGACGGTTAACAACCTAAGTTAGTAGATCAAAATTGGAGAAAAGAAGGGCTGCAAAGTCAGCCAACATTATGG
>NDGM011231686.1:1024-19904 GCA_002564305.1 Octomys mimax | reverse complement strand
TCTGAGCCTGCGTAGACGGTCCTCCTCGCCAAGGCTATTAGTCAAAATGGGCACCAGGGGGCAGCAGAGTCCCATCATAAACCCCAGGTGCCTGCTGGAGCATCACGAGCCTGACTGCCCCCATCATGGTCTGCTAGGGAAGCGGATTTTATTTTTTATTTTAGCTTTTAAAATACAGCTCTTCAAGCGCCTGCTTAGGCAGAGTGCAGCGGCTGGGGTTCGGCCCTGGTGTGCCGTGTTGGCTCTGCCCCCAGGGCACACTGAGCAGGTAACTGCTCGGGAGGCTGAAAACAGGAGGGTCACTACAAGTCCGATCTATGCAGTGAGACCCTGTAGATCTTGACATATATGCATATGGCTTTTCACTAGGAGGACAAGACGGGAGAGCATGTCTGCTCTTTACTGAAAGTTTTGGAAATGTGGCCGAAAAGAGCAAAGAGCATTTGCCGAAGGCCAGTACCTAGCAGAGGCAGAACTCAGAGAGGATGGCCAGCCTCACCCTTGGATGCAAACCTGCTGCTGCCCAGGGCAGGCCCAGCTGTTCCCACCCCGGCCTTGAGTGATGAAAACACTCAGTGGTTTTTTTTGTTTTTGTTTTTGTTTTTGTTTCAGAACCAGGGATTGAACTCAGGCCACTGTGCTTGCCAAGCAAGCACTTACTCTACTGAGCCATCTCCCCGGCCCCCCACTCAGTGTTTTGACTCAGTGATGAAAACACCCCATAGGACCACTGCTTCCCGGCGCTGGGAGAGGGGCAGGGCGATGCCCCTCGGTGTCTGGGGCCTCCTGGCTGTGTCAGGCTGCATGGCGTGGTGTGCGCCCTTACAGACCCAAGGGGCCCATGGGTGCTTTTTGCCCTGGAGGATGCCCAGAGAGCCAGGGTGGAGCAGGAATCCATCAGACAGCAGGGGTGGGTATGCGGGAAGGGCCAAGGCGCAGAGGTCAGACAGGGCGGGGAACTGAGGCATATCAGCGTCTCAGGGTGAGGGGGCCAGCGTGGCTGGTGGAGGCTGGGCCTGCACTTTCTGGGCCCCAGTGCTCTTCAGGTCTTGCCTGGTCTGTGCCCCTTTCCTCCCTTCTGGAGCCCAGATGGCGAGACTCCAGGCCCCTGGCCTGAGAGTGGCAGCAGCAGGTGAGAGGCTGAGACAGGCATTGTGGTTCACACCAAAAGAAGGACCCTGGACAGGACAGAGAGGTGTGGCAGAGACTGCTCAGCCCAGCAGATGGGGATGGCTGAGGCCTAGAGGGCCAGAGGACTTGTGGTGGGAGAGAGAGTGCAGCCTAGGCCTGGAGGGGCCTCTGTGCCTGCCGGTCCCCCCTCACCTCACGGGCGAGATGCTGTGCCATGCTCCGTGTGGGGGCGTGCAGGCCCCTCAGTCCTCCTCCAGCCTGTTATTGTGACCCCGCCTTCTCCCTGCCTGCAGCCGCCCTGCACTGCGGGCTCCGGGGTCCTAGTCTGAGGCCTTCTTGTTTCTTCCTCCTGGGTCGGGAACCCTCAGCTGGCCTCCTGCGACGTCCTTTGGCAGACACTGCGCTGTCTCAGCCCAGAGACCAGGCAGGGCCTGTGGGTGGCTGGCTGTGATGATGGAGGAGAGACCAGTGCTAGGGGAGGCCAGGCGGGGTGGGGTCCCCCTGCCCTCCCCCTCATCCCATGGCCATGCTGCACCTGCTCTGGGCCCCCGCTGGGCTGGGCTGGGGCTCTCCTACCTGCGGTAATGCAAACACGGACACGGACACGACCAGCTGCTGTCGCCCCGTGCGTCTAGAGGACAAGTGGGTGAAGTACCCGGGCCAGGCTCCCCTCACCCCTAGCAGTGACATCTGTCACAGCAGGATGGGCCCTGGCCTGGTGCTCCCAGCTGACTCTGGGAAAATGAGCACCAGACTGCGCTGTGCTCCGCCTTGGGAGCTCCAGCAGGGCCAGTCCCGTTGGATGCCTGGCAGGGCGGCAGGGGCCGTGGCCGTGGTACAGCCTTCTGAGCGCCCTCCTCTCTTTGACAGAGAGAGGCAAGACCAGAAGGAACCCACAGCAGCAAGCACAGGCGGCCACTCCAGCACAGCCTGGGAAGCTCCCATACCACACACCTTCGGGGCATCTCTCCAGAGCCCCCCAAGCCTCCAGCCCCTGAAGCAGCTACCCCAGGAGGCTGTGTGGCCCCTGAAGTGGCTGCCTCAGGAGGCTGCGTGGTCTCCTGTGGTCCTCGTTGGGGCGTAGCTTGAGGGTGCAGATGAATGTGAGTTTCGAAGGAGGTAGTTAGGGTGCACACTCCTGTACCCAAAACCATCCTTTCACCAGTGATTTCCCGCTACCTTGGCTTGGGACCTCTGGACCTGCGTGGCCACTGCCAATGGAGGCCCCAGCCTCTCAAACTGACCATGGCCCGACCAGCCTGGCAGAGCCCCTGAACCTCTCTGCCTGCTGGGTCCCCTCCGCTGCAGCAGCGGTCACCCTGGTCTGACCAGACCCTGAGCACAGACACCTCGCTCGTCTGCCCAGGCCCTGATGCCCACAGCCCTGGCCAGGCCCTTCCTCGGCGCCCCTTGCTCTCATTTGCCAGCCAGCTGTGTGCAGCTGCACATTCCCCGTGCTCCTCTGATTCCACCTGACCCTGTGCTTGAGCTGGCCTAAGAGCCCTCAGGATGCAGATCCTTCTGGAAAGTTGGCTTAACCCTCAGGTCCCCCATCAGTGCTGGGGCCCCGGGATGCCCAGGGAACACGGCCATAAAGGACTTTGGCCAGGGCAGCTGGGCCTTTCTGAGCTATTCCTTTGGGGACCAAGACAGAGGGTGCAGGATGTCTCAGCCTGGTGCTGCCAGGAAGGGTAACAGCATTTTTCTCAGAGTAGAACATGTGGGGGGCCAGTGCTGGGCTACGCCAGGGACTCTTCAGAGTGGCGCAGAACCCCGAGCCTCTGCTATGGGTGGCGGCTGGGCTCTCCAGCTCTCCATGTCTGAGCAAAGAGATAATTACCCTCTGGAGAAAGGGGCGGGCATGTGACTGCTGTTCTAGAAAATTCCAGAAAGGCTGGGCCCTGTCCTACTTAGGGCTTCAGAAAGCTCCCAGAATGGGAGGAGATGGCAGGGCATCGCCTCTTCCTGGGAGGAGTCCCCCGTGGTTTCCTGGCATGAGCAGCTGCTTCTGCTGCACTGGTGCTAATTTACCCACTGTGCAGGTAAGCTCAGGGAAGAGGGACTTTTCCTGGGCGATGCAAGAACCAGTGGTGGCCAAAGAGGGACAAGAGCCCAAGACTGGGTCATAAAGGCCTCTGGGTGTCAAATATGTTGGGGGAAACCCTGTCGTCAGCCCCAGAAGTCCCTGGGTAGTCACAGGCCACTCCAGCCCTCCTGTTAATGTCCAGCAGGACTCTGCCTTGAGGAGCGGCTGCCCAAGGGGACGCACGTTCTTGGACCACCCCTGCTGGGCCAGCCCGGTGATCAGAATTTCCTAATGTTGAGGCCAAGGCAGTGTAAACCATCAGGAGAGCGAGTGGATGCAGCTTCAAATCCGACCTGGGACCTGCGGGGTCATCTATTGTGAGGACAAGGGCCCCACTGGTGACCTGGGTTGCAGGCCCTGTAAGAACAAAGTCGTCCCCAAGGGCAGGCAGGCATGAGGAAGGATCAAATCAACGTGACGCCCGCACACAGCTCCTGGGAAGTAGAGAATCCGGCCTGTTTCTCTCCCCTGTGAGCACTTCCTCTTTTGATAACAAGCCCAGAGTGGCCACAAGCCCACAGCTCCTCTAGAGCCTGTGCTAGGCCACTCCCAGAGCTTTCCTCCTAGAGGATTTCTCTGACCCCATGAGCAGGGGCCGGACGTGGGTCACACCCACACTCGGGCCCTGCCCCCTGCCTGCCACAGTCCCTCTGGGACACCTGAGTCAGCACTGCGATCTCTTGTCACTTCTTCCCGTGTATGCAATCTAGGAATGCCTGCCTGTGTCGTGGCCTCAGCCCTGATGTCATCTTTCCAGAAGATGTGTGTCTGGCCACAAACCTCACTGGCAAACCCTTGGGTTTCTGTCCTGCACATGCTGCTGTTGGCACCGGAAGGCCGAGCTGCTGGCCTGGATCTCTCTGGTGGCCCCTGCTTCCTGCCCCTTCCCAGAGCCCCTGGCTGCTGGCCTGTGCTTGCTGGGCTCAGTGAGCATGCCCCTAGGCCCTGGCTGTCTGGCCCTCAGCCCTTCCTGAGAAATCCTTATGACCTCAACCAGCAGGGGACCTCAGACCACTTCCAGTTCTGTCTCCTGACACATGGCCCCCAGAGCCAAATCTTGTGGGCCCCAAAACTTGACAGACTTGCCCCTTGGTCCCCTGGGCCCATACCTTGTAACCCGCATGAGATCCTCCTACTTTTGTTCAAAAGTACACTTTAGGAAGATGGCCAAGGAGATTAACCTTGCTTCCCCATCAGTGTGGAGCGGAGTCCCTGCCAGCATCCTAGTGTCTGTCTTCCCCCCTGATGAGCCTGAAATGAATGAAGGTGCTCAAGAAATGAACGAAGCGAAGTGGGATGGTGCACATCTGTAATCCCAGCGCTCTGGGAGGCTGAGGAAGGAGGATCATGATTTCAAGCCCAGTCCAGGCAATTTAGGGACTTAGTGAGACCCTGACTCAAGATTAAAAAAAAAAAAAGTACAGGTAGGGCGGGGGATGTAGCTCAATGTGAAGATCCTGTGTTCAATCCCCAGTTCTGCATACATAAATAAATAAGGTGAATGAGTAAATCCACTACCTAAATGAGCCCTTTCAGAATTCTACTTCCTAAAGCTTGCTAGACTCTAGCTCTTCCCTGCCACCCGGCCTCCAAGACCCCAGGCCTCTCTGTGGCCCATCACTCCTCCCACACCCATCCCAGCAAGCCCACCTGACTTACTCCTCCTTGCTTTTTCACACTGCAGGGAGGCCACATGTCTCAGAAACGCCCCCAGCTCCCTTGGCTACCAAAGCTTGGCAGGTAATTCCTTGGGCTCTCTCGATGCGAACATTCCTCACCCAGACTGGACCACACCACGGAGGGGGCCACGGCAGCCGTTGCCCACACAGACTGAGAAACTCAAGAGCCAGCTGTGGGCGCCAGAGAGAGAGGCCCCTCCGCCTCCTGCCAGCACAGGGGCTGGCACAGACTGGAAAGGCTTGTCCACTGTCAGAGCCACAATGATTTGTTTCCAAGAGCAAAGTGACCTTCCATCCCGGAGGGGCCCACACAAGTCCTTGGCCTCCCTGGTTGCCAGCTTGGCCACTGCTTGCGGCTTTCCTCCCCATGTCCAGCCTGCATGCCTGTCTGACACAGACCTCCACTCCAGGTGGCTTCTGTAGCTAGGATTGTTGCCCTCTTTCATGTCCCCTGAGAGCTCCTTGGGAGGAGTGGAACAAAAGACCTGCAGAAAGGATGAGGAAAGGCCACTCTCCCAGGCCCATCCTGACCACCTAGGTGTGTCCCCTAGGCTCAGGCAAGCTGAGCTGGTCTCATGTGGCCCCACAGCCTGCAGGGAGCCCCAGGGGGTCTGAAGGACTAACACCTGGCTTTCCCAAGAAAAGGCAGCAAAGCCCCACCTTGTGGTGACATTTCCTGGGGCCACACATGACAGACCACAGTTCTCAGGCCATGAATTCCACCTGCTGTCTGAGACCCCAGCAGTGTCCTTACTTGTGGCTGACCTCATCAGGGCAGCCGGCTTCGCCCCTCTCTGAGGAGCATCTCCAGGCCCTGGCAGCCTCTCCCAAAGCAACTGGTAGGAATCTGGGCTCCCACGGAGCCTCCCTGGAGTTAAACATCCTCCCCTCAAGGTGTACCTGTGGGTACATCATCCCCTCACACCAACACCTGTACACACAGAAATGGACATGCGTGGCCCCACAGCCTCGTGGTCACCAAAGTTCTGGCACGGGACAGCTCAAGCCAGATCCCTTGTGCAAACACAAACTCACGCTGTCTTCTTCAGAACCCATTGTGAAAACCAAACACTTGTCAGCCTCTCAAGCACCTGTAGTTGCTCCGGAATAGTTCCTGCTTCCACAGAGAGGACCCGGGAACTGCACATGAGTGGAGCTGGGACCACGTAGGACACTAAGCCTGGGAGAGCTGGCCAGGGAAGCCACAGGGCCCTGTGCTGGGATGGATGCAGCCAGCCCCCACGGTTCTTCTGCTTTGGGGTGGCAGTGTGTCCACTCAGAGGACAGGCAGCCCTACAGAGGGCAGTGTGGCTTATGAAGTTCAGAGGAAGAGTCCCTCAGCCAGGTGGCGTCACAACCAGCAGTCGAACTTGGTGGGAGCTGGCTTTCTGCTGCCTGAACACGGCCACGTAAGCCACAAGCGCTGCTGTCAGAAGAGCTGCTGCCGTGAAGGAACACACTGCAGTCTTGTGGCTGGATGTGCACACGGTTGTCATGCCCTCTGCTCATGGGGTCGCTCTCCGGCGGGGCTGAGCTCACTGGCTGCTCTGGCCCCTTGGAAGGAGCCCATGTGAGTCACTGCAGGACTGTGTCATTTGGCAGAACTGTAAGAGAACAGGGTGACAGGCCCACAGCAGCTCTGCTCACACTCAAGTTTTACAGAAGCCAGACAAGCACAGGAAGAGGAGTGGGAGGGAGGGCCTGAAGTGGCCACCAGGGTGGGCACAACCTGCCCAAAGACCTCCTGGGACAGCAGGCAGAATGGGGAGCAGGAAGCAGGAGCCCCAGCTAGTGTCTCCCGAGCCCCACCCTGGCCACTCCAGGCCAGGAAGTCCAAGTTGTGCCCAGAGGCCCCTCCAAAGGAGAGGCAGCCCAGAGCCAGGCAAACCTGCCCGAGCGGGCTGGAGAGCCCTCAAGGAGGCGGCCAGGTGGGCTGTTGGTTCTTGGAAGGGCTCGTTGATGAAAACCCCTGGGCCTGACCACCTGGGGAAAAGGCTCGTTGTCCCCCGTGCACAGCTGATAAGGGCCAGGAGATTCCACAGTTCAGGTAGTTCCCCCGCCTCCCTGGCTTTTGTGGTCACCATTAATCATTTCCTCTAACTGTGTATATAAGGGCCCTTTCGCCAGCAAGCCCAGTACTCAGAGAGAAAGGCTAAAGTCCTCAGGAGGATGTGGCTGCAGAACCTGCTTCTCCTTGGCACTGTGGTTTCTAGCATCTGTGCACCCACTGACCTGCTCAGCCCTGTCACCCGGCCCTGGAAGCACATGGATGCCACCATCAAGGAAGCCATAAGCCTCCTGAACCACAGCAGTGACCCAGCTGCTGTGATGGTAAGGGGGAGGGTGGACGGCCCTGGGGTCACCCCGCTGGCCCTGCTCTGCCCTGCCTGATACCTTGCTAACATGACTCTTCCTTTACACAGAATGAATCTGTAGAAGTTGTCTATGACGAGTTTACATTCCAGGTAAGATGCCTCTCTTTGATACATCTCCCAAGGGGCCTGCGTCCCGAGAGGCTGGACTTTAGATGGACCACATAGAGCTATCTACTTGCCAGTCAGCTGGCTGCCACGAGGAAAGGTTGGCATCTAGGTGCCACTTGCCTTGCTTGTGTGGTGGTCACATGGGTTCTTCTATGAGCTGAGCAGCCAGGGGCGGGCCTGGCATTCAAAGGCTAAGGATGACCAGGAGATGATGGAAAACAGCTCTTCATGATATGGCTGTGGGCTGAGTGCTCTCACTGTACACTAGACCAAGCCCCGTGGAGACATGGAGTGAAAAGCCACTCGCTTGACAAGTCCGGGCCAATGCCCTGCCCAGCTCCCTTCTTGAATGGCTGGGACCCTCCTGGGGCACGGTGGGCTCCAGGACAGAGGCTGTGCTGGCTGAGGATGGCCTGAACCAGCCCAGAAGGGAGGACAGAAGTGTATCTGCACTGTGTGATGGACCAAGCCTGGGGCTGGCCAGAGATCATTCTGTGCCGCTCTGAGGCCCTAGTCCTGAGGGCAGGGGTGGCACAGGAAAGCGTGGCTGGGAAGGTGGCTACCACCACTGCTTGGCCTCTGTTCATGAGAAACGGGCTGTTCCACAGGAGCCGGTTTGCCTGCAGACCCGCCTGAAGCTGTTCGAGAAGGGCCTGCGTGGCAGCGTGGCCAGGCTCAAGGGCTCCTTGACCATGTTGGCCAGATACTACAAGCAGCACTGCCCGCCAACCCCAGTGAGTGCCCTCGTCCAGGAGGGCGGGGACGGGTGGGGAGAGGCACTGGCCACAGCTGTCCAAGCCTGGAGAAGCTTTCTGTGTCTACAGATGTGTCCTGAGGAGACCCTGGCACCCTCCCCCTAGGCGTCAAAGCCAGGGCGCTGAGGCCCACATGCCCCTAGCGGCAGCTGCTCACCCCTTGTCCTTGGCAGTAATGAGGTCAGAGGTCAGGCACACCCAGAGACACTCAGGGGACTGCCCCAGGGCCCCAGGGCCCCAGGATGTACTGCCGCATGCTGCTCCAGGCAGAACTTTCCTGTGGGGCACTGGGACTGCAGAGGAGCAAGGAGTGGAACTGCCCAGCAGAGACAAAGGCGCCAAACACCCTTCTTCCTGCAGGAAGGGAGTGAAGTCTGAGTGATGGGGGCAGCCCCTGCCCAACCTCTGGGCGCTGGCCTGGGACCAAGGAGGCAGCAGAAGGCCTAGCAGCAGCTCAGGATCGCGCAATGTCAGCGCACCGGCCACAGCCAGGCAGCACAGGGGTGGCCCAGGGTCACCTGACCAAGCCTCCCCAGTCCCCCAGGAATGGGCCTTCTAGGGCCAAGTGCTCAGAGGCCGTGCGGAAATGCCCTGGGCCCTCCCCTCACTACCCACTCACCTGGACTCAAGGGTTTCTTATTTTTCATTTTTTCTTAAGGAAACTTCCTGTATGACCCAGATGGTCACCTTCAAAAGATTCAAAGAGATCCTCAAGGGCTTTTTGTTTGACATCACTTTGAGCTGCTGGGAGCCGATGGAGGAGTGAGGCGGCCAGGCCAGCCCTGGAGCTCACCATGAGCGTGCCCGCAGCCTCACCTGGAGAGAGGCAGAAACTCAAGACTTTCCCTTGAGGGACCAAAGGGGCGGGCCACAGCCATGGTGGGGGTGACACGGACCTGTTGTGGGCCACCAGGACCCTGATAGGGGCGTGGCAGGGGATTTTTATACTCTCAATCCGTGGTATTTATTTATATATTTATATTTCTAAGATATTTATTTATTTATTTATTTAAGTTCATAGTCTGTATTTATTCAAGATGTTTTGCTATAATAAATTATTCAAAGTCTGATTTTTATTCTGTGTCCTTTTCCAGTTTATCTTCAGGAGGGGCACAGTGGGGTGGGGAGGGAGCTGAGGCTCTCCTGGAGGTTGGGGCTGGGCACGGGTGTGGCCTTCCACACTCCAGGGTGTTCTTCTGGAGTGCCTGGGGGCTCCCACTCAGAAAAGGGCCATCTCAGGGGTCTAACTCAGGGAAGGAGGATTGTCTTTCTGGGGGAGGCCCAGGGACCTCTGAGGGTTGGGTTGTCACTGTCTACAGAGGCTTGTGCCCCATGCTTGGCTCTCACACTCAACCACTCTAAAGGTAAATCAGCAAAGAAACAAATTTTCAGAGAAAAAGAAACCAAACCACAGGGGTCAGAGCTCAGCGTGTTTACCCAACTTTCCCCCAAATGTGTGATCCTAATCTTTGAGAATCAGAATGCAAACTCACAGTATGTTGGGACACAAGTCTAGTGTAGCATTTTTCTGAACTGCTTTTTATTTTTACGTGGAGTTTTAGATCTAACAGGTGCATTCTCCTCAAGTCTGCGACCTTCCAGCTCAGAGCAAAGCAGCCGCCTTGCTTTGGCAGCCAGGCAGAAGACCTCTTCCCCAGACCTTGGCCTCCGTGTCCTTCCTGAGGAGGGGCGGGAAGGGAGTACGTCCCCAAGGCTTGGGCAAGCCCAAGGCCAGCCTTGCCCACAGATGGGGTCTGGCACAGCCGTTTCCTGTGGCGTTGGGGCCTGCTGGTGCCCGGCAGCCGTGTGCCCACCGTATGGCTTGCTCTTCCTGCTCCACCCTGCACCGAGCAGGGCACCAGTCCTGGCCAGAGACCTTGGCCACGCTTAGGCAGGAAGGTCACAGCCCCACATGTGGATCCCTAATAAGCGGTCTTAGGGCAAGGCTGAGTTTCAGCAAAGGCAAGGATCCCTGCAGTGCGTTCTGGTCATTGAAAATGCATGAGCAGCACATCTTGCCCGGCGATAAGGTCCTCTCTGTCTTCCTCAGAAGCCATTGATGACTGATAAGGGCTTGCATTTCCTTAGACTCACATATATAGGTACCTCCTCCCACAGCGATGCTGCCAAGCCCATGCTCAAGTTGGCTGGAGCCGCCTCTGAAAGGTACCATGCACCGATACGTGCTCCTGGTCTGCGTGCTTTGGGGGTCAGAAATCCACTTGGCACTGGTGAAGGCAGTCCCTGTGACTCCTGAGAAAGATTTCAAGATGATCTGTGATGAGATTCAGCAGGATCTTGATAAGGAGAAGAAGACATACACGGTAAGCCAGGTCTTCTCCAAACATTCTGTCCTGGTGGCCTTTGTGTTTCTGACCAACTTCTCTCGATCCTAGGGTCACTTCAGAAGTCCACAGAACACCAGTGAGGTAAGCAGACCTACTTTGGACCATGGGGGCCATATTTGAAGAGGAGATGGTCTCACTCAGCCTACAGGGTAGAGCTAAGAACAAACTAAGTCCCTAGTTTCCTTAGGGACTTTGAAAATATGAGGACAGGTCCCCCAGCTCAGCCAACAGATAAACTAGCAGCCAGGTCCTGGGCTTTGTCAGCCCCTTCCCACTGCCAGCATCCTAGCAGAGCTGAGGGCTGGGAAGGGAGGCAGGTGCCGGCTGCTTCCAGGGGTCTCCTGGGGGCAGAGCAGAGCTGTGCCCAAGCTTAGCAGCAGGGCTCCTCAGCCAGGGTGGCCGGGGATGGGTGAGGTGCTCCTCAGCGGTGCCCCGAAGTGCGCTCCCACTCCTCAGTGCCACCAGCCCTCTTTCAGGAGCTCTGCTATGCAGAGTTTACAGAGGTCTTCACCTGTGTCCTGAAGAACCTCACAAGGCATAACAAAGCTGACGAGTACATAAGAAAAGTTTATGAAAACATGATGGAGCTCCCCAAAATCTGCCCAAAGTTGGAAGTAAGTGACTCTTTACTATTAAGGGAAGTTTGGGCTTAGTTTCCCTCTACCACAGCCAGCAGCCCAGTGGGGCAAAGGGCTTCTTATGAGTGTCACCTGGCACCTGAGGCTTCAGGTGCTGCTCTTGGGCACATGGATGCTTACTCTTTGGGACCATCTCAGATGCCAAATAAGTCCCCTGTGCAACAGTGGGTAGAGGGTAAGGAGTGAAAAGCTGACTGCAGGAAGTATAAATTCAAGGGGTGGATTCGGGGGTTTGTATTTGCATTTCTGGCCAAGCCTCTGCCCCCTCCGGGGTCAGAAGAGGGCAGGCAGACCTGAGATAAGCCAGAGCAGGCTGGTCATGGACTTTCCTTAGGGAGAGGGAAGGGCACCTTGGTCCGGGCTCTAGTGGGCTGGGCAGCTGGTCAGAGCTTGCTCCAATTTGCCCCACCCTTGGGTCTCTTCTGGGCTGAGGAGCCACATGGGGAACCCATGCTGGGGGAGTGAGCTGTAGTTTGGGGGGCATCTTAGAAAATGACTGAGTTGTTCTCTTTGCCAACTGCTGGTGTGGTCCTTTGTGTACCACCCCCATCTGCTTCTTGTCCTCCTGTCCTTTCCTGGACAGTCCAGGACCTGCCTGTATGTTGCTAGCTCCCTCCCCATGGAGACTGAGGTCCTCAGACCCAGCCCCTGGGACCTTGCTGGCAGGTGGAGAAGACTCCCTGAGCTACCTCCTGGAACAGGGCCTCATAAGACTCTTGTGGCTGGGATAGCAAATGTTTGCTTTCATTTTATTCCTTTTCTTTTCCTGCTAAGATGATGACTTACACATGTTTCTTATTTAGCCAGCAGACTCATTCAAGAACTGCACCATGGAGTTCCAGAACTGTGCTACTGAAGAAAGTAATTTCTTCATGTTCAAGGATGCCTTAAGGAGGGTTATCATGTCCATAGAAGGGTGGACATCCTGTCAGAAGATCCAGGGCAGACCTTGGGACTCTGTCCTTTCCCAGGTTTAGAGCCATAGGAAATGGGCTGGGGTGGGGTGGGAGTTTGCTGGTCTTGGGCTGATGGGGTGGTATGCAGTATGGGTAGGGGGTGGGGAGTTTACCCAAGGACACATTTGTAACGGACACATTAGTGATGGCTGCTTCAATAAAGCTCGAAGTGGAAAGTGGGAGAGTGAGAGTCATGATAAATACCAGCCTTACTGGGGCCGCATGAGTTTGGGGGGAGCGAACTCCATCACAGGGGTTCTGAACTGGAGGCCCGGAGGTCTTTCAGGAAGAGCTTCTGGCCCTGGACGGACCAGGCAGAGCCCACCTGATCCTTCCGTCTCTGTGTCTCTGTGACAGTGGGAGAGAGGAAGGGCTCTGTCGGCGCCTGTGCTGCTCACCATTCCCCTTTTCTCCCTCGCTCTGCAGAAATCCACTCAGGTCCTTTCCCAGCAGTTCCAAGTCCCATTACTGGATCTGTTGGGGCTCAAAGCCCCATCTCCTTTCTTCCTTTGTTCTCTTAACTCTGATCAACAAACCCCCACACCCCCAGGCCCAGTATGGTATCATGGAGATGTTAGCCCTTCTAAATGGATCTGAAGAACCAGGTTTCTGGCTACTCGTGGAGGACTGGGCCAGGTGTGGGACTTGGGAAGGGGGGCATGTCCACAGAGGCCCTATCTGGACTGGCAAGAAGTTGTCTCAGCTCCAAAAGGAGCCCTTTACCTGCCCTACAGAGCCCCTCCCAACACCTTGGGGGTGCGATGGCCCCCTGGCCCACTCCCTGGCTGTTGACATCCTTCTGCTTTCTGAGCACCGTGTCCTGCTGGGGCAAACCCACCAGGCACGCAGGTTCTAAAGTGTTGCCAGATGGGGCTTCCAAGTTATGACCCCCAGTTCGAACTGTCTAATCATTTGAACAGTTGATGGGGGGGTGCCTCAGATTACCCTACAGCCTAAATTCCTACAATTCAAAACAGTCTTACAACCCAAAATTCTTAGGCCATGAGCTTCTTTAAGGAAACAGGACAGATAAAGATCTGTTTATTCTGGAATATTGTTAGATATCATACTGCAACCACAACTTGGCCAAAACCAGACCTGCAGGAAGTTTGCAGAATCTGCTCACAAACGGGCTCTAAAGCTTTGGGCTGCGCCTGTGCCGAGCACACAGGCGAAGCACACACCCACCCAGCCCCATTCCTTGTCATTGGGTCCCCAGGCCCCCTCCCTTGTCTCTACCTTGAGAGGCCACCTTTCGCACTGGAAGTCAGCAAGTGTTACTGAGCAAAGCAGCCAAATCCTCTCAGGACATGGAGCACAGCCTGTGGCCCTGGATCAGGGGTCGGGGCTGGTGTGGGGCCAAGGTCGAAGGGTAGTGTCCGTCTAGGAGACAGTATCACCAAGGCTGTGGGCTCCCATTCCTCGGGTGTTCCATAGGGTTCCAAAAGCTACTTCTTTGTAAGTGGGGTGCACAGCTGCCAGGTCCACTGGGAATCCACTTTACTTCCAGAGCTCCCAATCAGCTAGTACCAGGGCACTCTGACCTTGAGCTCCTGGTGAAGCCTGAGGCACCCGAGGGTGCAGAAGGACAGGACTTGGGTGCAGGTCCTCGTGAGCCCATTGTCACACTCAGCTCCAAAGGTGTGCATGAGGCTCATCTGCTGCTAGCTGGTCATGTGAGCTGGGACAGGTGCCTCTGCCTCTCAGGCACAGGTCCACTTAGACAGAGCAGCCTCTAGCCCCAGAAGCCAGGTCCCAGCCCAGGCTTAGGGTGTTTGTCCAAGTGAACTGCCTCAGAGCATCTGGCTCAACTGTGCAGAAACTGAGGTCAGAGAGGCAGCCAGAAAGGATTTTGGTGCCTCTGCTTATGAACAGGGAACTTAAGAAAGGCACAGGGAGGCAGAGAGTGGCAATCTTACATGAGGCGACAGCCCTTGTCCTCCTGACAGATTTAAGCCTTGACCAAGGTCCACAAAGAGCTCCCCTAGAGAGCTAGTGAGGGCCACAGCATTTCCCCTCCAAGAAGGCTCAGACGTGCCTCTTTGCTGGGGCAGGAACATGTAAGTGCTGCTCCGGAGAGCCCACAGCCCCTGGCAGTCTGTTGGTACTGGGTTAGGATAATGCTGACACATTGGGAGGCTGGGGCTCTGGGACAGACTCTTGGGCCTAAGAACCATGGCCTTGATCCCCAGTTTGCCGGACTGGTCTGGACTGGGCCACCCCATTTCTCTAGGATATTAGTGAGCATCTACAAACTATGCCTTCCTTAGGTGGTAGTTGTGGGCAGGCCTGGCCCAAGGAAACACCCTTGCCAGGCCCATCTCTAGACCAGGAGGGACCGTGGGTGGCCTGAGGAGTCAGGACTCAGCGCTGCAGCAAGACTTCCCAAGAGAATGGATTAGTCCCTCCTTCAAGGAGCCCTCCAGGGACCACCCGACACTACCACCTCTTGTCCCTCCCTCACCCTGTTATAGAGATGACACAGCAATGCTGCAGCAGGAATCTAAGGGAATCTAAAAATCTGTGAAACACAGGACAGCAGCATCCCTCTTATAGAGGGCCTTGAGAACTGGAACAGCCCTAGGACAGCCCAGGGAGTCCCTGCCTAGGTCACAATATGGCCATGTCCTGTGACTCAACATTCACACCTAGAGAAGCATCCCAGAAGGAAGGAAGCTTTGTCCACAGGAATGGCCAACCCATCAGTCCACGAGATGAAAGGATGACTGCGAAGCTAGCACGGCAGCCTGGATAGGCGCCAGTGCTGGGATGACCTTTGCGGACTAAGGACCTCCTAGGGACAGTGACTTGTGGGTGCAATCTTTCTGTGATCTGGGAAGAAAGGCTGAGGTCACTGGACATCAGAGGCTCTTTCTGCTTACAGAGAATTTACATCTTCGATGTTTCCAGCTAAAGGAGGCATTTGGTAGCTGGCATATACGCCATTCACTGATTCCACGCTGGTTGTTTAGCCGAGGTGCTAGTGATTAGCTTACAAAGCATCTCCGGCTGCACAAGAGTCAGCAGGAGAAGTCTACCGCTCCTCCTTGGTGGGCAGGCAGCACTCAGCACAGGCCAGAGGGTGCAAGGCACTGCCCAGGCACCCTCACCTTTAATGTGCCCTGTGCATGGAGCCACAGGTGGGGCGACTACCAGGCTACCCATCTGGCCTGTGCTGTGTAGGCCAACTGGGCAGCACTAGCCCGAGAAACCAGGTGTGCTGTGTCCTGAGCCCCTACTCCTTTGGCTCCTGGCTGCCTGCACATGTACCTGTGCTTGGCAATTCAGGTCTGCACGATGAAAGTGGATGGCAGGGGCTTCAGGGACCAAGCACACACTATACCAGCTGGGCTTCTGAGCAAGCACCTGGAGTGCATTGTAGGCCCAGGGGCTCCAGCTCTAAACCCTCCCACATTGCTATGCAGCTTTCATGCATAATTTTTTTTTCTTTTTTGGCACCATATGCCTTCAGGGCAGGTTTGGCTGGCTTGAGTTGTGGGGATCGAACCACAGCAACCTGAGCCTGACTGCTTTGTTGAAGCCGCCACTTAAAGAACTGAGCTAAGGGGCAGGCCCCCTTTCATGCATAAGAAATCCGGCACTTTTTCTTCTCCCTGGCCTCAGCTTTCTTATCTATCAAGTGGGGTGTGGAGGAATAGCACGGCCACAGCCCCAGGCCAGTTCTCTGTGACTATGGCTCAGGTGCAGGAAGCATTTGGTGACTGATGTGGCTGAGAGATTGGATGCTGGGCCTGGGCAGGCTGCTGTAGGTGCTGGAAGCTCCCCACGCTCTCTAGGCCTTCCTCAGGGGAACTTCCTCAGGACCACACAGGAGGTGAGCCAGACAGAGGCCTGGGGCTGGCTGCAGAAGCCCCCTCTGAGCAGGCCCTCGCCCATGGCTGACCGATTTCCCTCCTGTGAGGAGGCCATGAGCCACACTACCAGGAAAGGTGCATCTTCACAGTTATTTTTCATTGTGGTTGGAGACAAGCGCTGTGAAACAGTTCCGTGTTGCCGCCACTGATGTTATCGCCAGCCCAGACTGCTCTTTCAACCTGAGAGATGATTAATTAAAAAGCTTTCTCCTTTTCTTTTTCTTCTTTTTCTCTCTCTCTGAACTTCAAGGGAAGACTAGCTCAGACTCCTCAGGCCTCGCTGTGGACCCTCCATGGGAACCTCACCAGCTCCTTCCAGGTATCCCCTGCTCTTCTGGGGATGGGGAGAGGCCTTTTTAAACAACTGCTTAATTTTGATTATTATTATACAATACAGTATATAAATCCTAAGTGCACAGCTTGGAGAATTTTCATAAATGTTTACCCTCATTTCACCAGGACCTAGCAAAAAGATCTTTTTCGGCCTCCCCAAAGCTTCCTCGGCGCCCCCTTCCGAGCATGGCCGCTGTTCCAGCCTCTGTGGCCACGAATTAGCTTTTCCTGCTTGGGAACCGCCTTTAAGTGAGAGCTATATCAGCCTCCCTTTTGTACTTGATCTCTTGCACTGAACACTGGCCACGCGCTTTTTCCTGGTTGTTGCATGTACGGTAGCTGTCGTTTCCTTTTCCACTCTGTGCAGTTCCCCGTTGTCCGACCCTCCCATGATTTATTTCCCCATTCTACTGCTGATGGAAGGTAGACACACTGTTCCCACTTCTCGGCTAATATTAATCAAGTTATTTTGAATATTTTTTCTTCACGTTTTGGTCAGCAATGTTTGCATTTCTTTTGAAAAAGCTAAGGAACTGTTGGGTCATGGGCTCTACATATTTTAGCCTTAATAGGTACTGCCAAATGATTTTCCAAGGAAGACATTTGCAGTCAACATTGTTGTTGTTGTTGGATCTCCTGCCTTGTATAGGCATTGCAGACGCTGGACTCTTTCCTCCCTTCACGTGATTTGAGCCTGCTTCCCAAATGTGTTCATCATTACTAGAAATTCTTCTCTCTGTTGCTCACTCTTGCCCAATGGTCAGCATTCCAGCAAACCAATCTTTGGGAAACAAAACCCAGATCTGAGTCCTGGGCGGAGATGAGACTTCGCTCCCAGGGTCACGGGGCCTGCCCTTGCGCAGCTGGGCCTGCAGGTGAGCACGCCGGCAGGGGAGACCCGGCCGGCCGCTCTCGCATGAGTCTCCTGTTCTGTCTTGGCTGTAGAGGGGATGCCTCCACATGCAGCTTCGCCTGGGGGGAGGTTGCTCTCGGATGGGCCTGGCAGCACACTGTAGAGCGCCACCTTCGTCTACAAGGCCTGGGCTTCAGAGCTAATGGAGACCTGGAAAACTGTGACATGCTACTGTCCTGTGTGGAAAGCCAAGTTGTCACAGTCCTGGTCTCCATCTTACATTTCTCTCAGTAAGTCCCCCACCATATGTCTTTCTCAACACTTTTTAAATCTGTCCCCTCCTCTCTATCCTATGACCTTGCTCCCACGCACCTCAATGTGCAGACACCCACCTCAACATCCCACAGGCCCTTGTCTCTGCACAGCCCTGCTCCCTCCCTACAGCATCCATCCATCCCTCCCTCCCAACATCCCTCCCTCCCTCCCTCCATCCATGCAAGTGCTTGCTAACTGCCCATGCCCATGGAGTGGCAGGAATGGCGCCAGACTCTGTGGAAATGCCAACCCTTGAGGCGCTACCATGGTGGGGGATTGCTCCGGCTGCTGGTTCAAGGTGATATTCTAGCCCTATGTCCTCATCTAAGATGCTGCTCCACTGTTGTAGCCCCTGAAGGCACCCTCAGTCTCGATGCTTAGGCTGCAGGAATGTAAACTCACCACAGCTCTCTTAGTGTCCTCCGCTTCCTTGCCCCCACCCCTGGTACAGCAGGAGTGCCAGCTGATATCTGTCCCTCTGAGGGGCAGACCAACATCCAATGGCAGGTGGGGAGGTCCTCCCCTGGGCACCTTCTTCTTCAACACTGACTCCGGGGCTCCTGTGCCCACCTCCTGGTCACACGTGTGCACTGTCACCTGCTCCTCAGGCACTGGATCTCAGCTCTGAACCACTGCTCTCTCCTCAGGTCTAGAAAGCGTCCCTGCTGCATATGGGATAACAATGGCTGCCATCCAGAGTCTAATGGAAGTGAGCCTCTCCCCACTTCTGATTAAAAGAAATTTTACAGAAGTCAGGAGAGAAAACACAACATAATTCTTCCAAAGTTTAGAACTGCTCATTGGACATTGGTGTCAGCAAAGACTTCATGCATGAAATCCCCAATGCGCAGGAACTATCACAAGGAACCAACACCTGGGATCTCATTTTATTAAAAAGCTTTTGCACAGCAAGAGAAACCAGAGTGAAGAGACAACCCACAGTGTGGGAAAAAATGCTCTGTTCCTCAGACAAAGAATTACTATCTAGAATATATAAAGAACTCACAAAAAGCAGATCCCCCAAGTGTAAAGACCCAATCCAACACTGGGTATCTGAGGTGAATACACACTTCTCAGTTGAAAAACTAGAAAAGAAAAATAAATATATTTAAAAATGCTCTACATTATTGGTCATTCATGAAAAGCAAATTAAACCAATGCTGAGATTACATCTCACTCCAGAAAGAATGGCTACGATGGAGAAATCAAGAACGAATGCTGGAGGGGCTGTGGGGGGAAGGAGCCCTTCTCCACTGTTGCTGGGAGTACCGACTGGTGCGGCCACTGTGGAAAGCAGTGGGGAGGGTCCTCACAAAATTCTGACTAAGGGTTCCATTCGACCCAGCTATCCTTCTTCTTGGCATCTGCACTTCCCTGGCAAGCGCAAGGGCCTGAGTTCAATCCCCAGTTCTGCAAAAAAAAAAAAAA
>NDGM011231683.1:2331-12900 GCA_002564305.1 Octomys mimax | reverse complement strand
TCCCCCTTGCAAAACCCCAAACCATGAACTAATCTTTTAAATTTGGTAAAGTTTGCTGAATGACTCAGATTTTGCTCTGTTTCTCTGAGTAGTCCATGTGAACCTCTGGCTTTGGTTTCTCATACAATGACACAAATGTTTAAATGTCAGTTTGATTAAATTAACCAGTAGTATTTCATATCAATTATAGCCTTTACAGTTCTGACTGCTTAGTTTAAGTTGGTCTTTTTCCCCTCATTCTGATGGACAAATTTCAATAAATGTACATTCTATGGCAATTTTTTATTTCACTTTTAGTCAATATTGTAAATATTTTATTAAATTTACTCTCCTTTGACTGTAAATTTAATTTAAGTTTTCCCTGTCATAATTTTCCCTGTCCTCTGAATTTAGGTTATTTTTTTCTAATGTTGTGTTAGCTTCACTCAAAATTTTCTATTTTTCTTTATTTCTATATATTTTTATTTTGGGCCTGGGAGATAGCTCAGTAGAATAAAAGCCTGACTGGAAAGCACAAGGTCCTGAGTTCAATCCCTGGTACAATAAATTAATTAATAAATTTATTAAATAATTTTTATTTTGGTTGTACTAGAGATCTACCCCAGGAATGTTCTACCACTGAGCTACAGCCACAGGTTTTTATGTCTTTTAGTTTTTTATTTTGGGACAAGACTCTCACTACATTCCCAGGCAAGATTCAAATTTGTGGCCTCTCTGCCTCCTCCACCCTTAGTATTCCTTGAGACACGAGCCACTGTGTCAATCTTCTATATTTTGAAAAACACATGCACTTTTATTTATTTATTTTATCTTTTTTTATTGTATTTATGTATTCATTTTGCTTTATCATTTTTGAGAGTGCTAGATCTTTGGTTTGATGACTATCATTAGTTTAGGGCAATACTGAGACATTTTTATTTCAAATATTTGGTTTATGTTCTCTTTTGTCTTCTGATACTCTTACAGTACTTTTGATGAGAAATGAATTCTTGCTCATTTTCCAAGGATGTCATAATGAATTTCTTCTTGCCTGGGGACCACACACACGTAATGTTGAGAAGACTCCACTAGTGCCTAAACCAACACTGGGAGATAAGGTCACTTAGGACTTACAGATTGGAACTTCAGGGACAACCTAACTCCCATTCCTTCTCTTTTCTTAGCCTGGAAGGACTGTAATATGCTGCAGCACTAATACACATTCTCATAGTCTCCATTGCAAACTTTTTTTTATCAAAAACTTTCTCAGTATACATACATATTTGTCCAAAACTTTGAGTGTCTCATTTTTATTTTTATATTAGTGATGTATATTTTTGCAAAAGTGATTTTCATAAGTCTTTAGTGTTTGTACTTAGTGTAATTTTATTTTTTCTTTTTTTTATATTCTACATAGAAGAACCCCAAAACTCTACCACATGCTAGTATGCTAAATATGCAAATTCAGTCATATAACACAATATAGTCAATACTCAAAAATTAATAGCATTCCTCTACACAAGCAACAAACTTACAGAGAGAAAGCACACCATTCACAATAGCTGCAAAAAAAGTGAAATACTTAGGAAACAACCTAACAAAGCATGCAAAAGATCGCTAATGTGAAAAAAAGCAAAACAAAACAAAACACAATACTGTAAAAGAGGAGTTTGAAGATGATAATACAAAATGAGAAAATATCCTTTGCTTTTGGCTAGATCTAACATAATGAAAATGGCCATATCTTCAAAACGTCTATGCAAAATAAGGCAATCATAATGAAGCTACCTTAACATCACAGACCTACAGAAAGCACTTCTAAACTTCATTTGAAATCACAGGAGATCTATAGTAAAAGTAATTTTGGGCAATAAAGCAAGGCAGGAGGCAATACAACCCTAGACCTGAAATTACACTACAAAGCTACTATAATAAGATTTTCATGTTATAGGCAAAATACAAAACAAAAAAACCATGTACGTATTATTGGAACATATTAGAAGATGAAAGTACATCTACAAACACAGTCAGTCACCTTATCTTCGACACAGAAGCCAAACATGTTCACTGGAAGCAAAATAGTTCCTTTAATAAATGGTGCTGAAAAAACTGACTTTCCATCTGCAAAAGACCAAAACTAGACCCATGTCTATCACCACACTCTAGACTAAACTCAAAATAGATAAAGAATCAAAATATGACAATATAAACACTAAATTAACTTGAAAAAAAGTAGGTAGGTAGAAATCTCAAAGATATATGTGTAGTCAGAGGTTTCATGAACAAAGCCCAGACTACAAGGGACATATTACAAATAACAAACAAATTGGATTTCATCTTATTTAAAACTATTGTACTACAAAATAAAGCACATAAAAAGTGAAAAAATAACACAAAGAATGGGAAAAATCATTTCCAGTTTTCCCTCAATCAAAAGACTTATGTCTAGAGCATACAAAGAACTGAGAATGATCAGAACCCCCTAATTCAAAGATCCAGTCCACAAAGGGGAATTTAAGATGTATATATTCTTCTCAGATGAAGAAAAACAAATAGCAAATAAATATACGGAAAATATTCATTATCATTGTTCTCTCAATAGATACTGATTGAAACACCACAGCTTCCATCTCAATGCATGAAGAATGGCTTTCATCAAGAAATCAACTGGTAAAAAATGCTAGAGATTCTGCTGGGGAAAAGGAACCTTCTCCACAGTTGCTGGGCCTGTAGATTGTTGCAAACATTGTGCAAGTCAGTGTTCATATTCATTTTCCTTAAATAGTTTCCCATTAATTTATAGTCCACTCTATTTCATGCAACTTCTAAATCTTTAATAAATAAATATTAAAATGATGACTGAATTAAACTATCAACATCATTCAACAAAACTGACTCTGTACTTCAGGACTTTTTGGATTACAGATAAGGGGATCTGAAACTATGTTAGGATAACACTAAATTTACTTAATCATAATATTAGAAAATTTAACTGTAGATTTGTCTGTCTGAATAAAAACAATAAGCTGGAGGAATGGAATTTCCTTCTTTAATTTTTGTCTCTTCCTTTTTTTGCCCCTCTATTCTTTCATTTAATTGACTTGCTTTTCTCTTGACAAGCTTATTTTATCTGGTATGAGAACCTCCCTAAACTCAATACTAAATTAATCCTTAAAGGCAGGGATTTTCTCACTAAACATGTATCAAAATCTATATCACTAAATCTATCCTCCAATTCTTTACAGAAAAAGCATGGAACAGAGCAATTAACTGGGAAGTGGGCAGGGCAGTTTGGTGAGTAAATTCACCACAAAATGGGAAGAGGTATAGCAGTTTCTTAGTGAAAAGATGAATGTTGTCTGGGTTGTCTCTATTTTTGTATGATTCACTATCTCACACATTCAGAGAGGTCAGGTTATATAAATCTGTGTCATCACATGGAAATTATTTTTCCAGTTCTCTACTGTAGGAAACAAAAAATAGAAAATGCTGACATCTCCAAAGTGGCTTGCTAAAGCTCACCTGCACCCTGACCACCTAGGGTACAGATGGCTAAACAATTTCTGAGGCATTCCTTTTAATTTTGCCTTTGCAGATTCAACTGTTTATAGACAGATCTTCTAACTCTCTGGTGGTTTCTGCTTGTGGAATTATAAGCATTAGAACCTCAAATTTTTCAGAGACAGAAATTCTGAGACGTTCTTTAATGGGATTGTGAATTTTATGCATTCCCAGACAATGGAAATGTGGCCAAATTTTCTAAGTAATGAAACAGCCTCTGAGTGCCTGTAAATAGGCAGCTGGAAACACCTTTGATTTTGTGTGATCTTGGACACTGGTTATTAATTTAGTCAAGGCAACTGTCAGTCAGACCATCAGCCAACCACAGCAGGCAGTGCATGGAGCAGCTTGTCAGCTCAGATACTTAGCTAGTAGGCTAGCCATGCATGCTGCTAGTCACCCAGTCAGCTAGCAAGTTAACCAGGCAATCTTCCTGCCAACCACTCATGCAGCTGGTCAAGCCCTGATCCCATGAGAGACTAAGTGAGAGAATAAGTTTCCCCCAGCAGATTGGAGGTCAGGCATCCAAGGCATGTGTCAATCATCAGTCTTTAACTCTGACAGCTACTTCAGGAAGCATTCCTTGGGAGGGCTTCATCTTTTTATTTTTAAATTTAGGTTTTAATGAATTAAAATGAACAAGCCAAATCATTTCATCATAGCTTTTCTGAATTCATAGTTTACGTAAATTAGTACAATATTGTGACTTCTGACAATTAGACCATTTCAGGCTTACAGAAGTAATCTCAAAATATTTAGAAGACTCCTTATTTTAGGAAGATGTATTCACTAACAAGAGGTGATGCTGTATTCCTGAAACTATCTGTTTAACAATGTAATCTCTTAACTATTCCATACAGTTGATATTTCTTTAAATAACTACAATATTTTAAAAATGAAACAAATTTGCTTTTCAAATATTATAAACAATTTGAGAGAACTAATACTTTCTCAGTTACTTCAAGTGAAAGAGCCTTCATTCTGAAAAACAAAAGTAGATTCAACATTTGTTCTTTCATTTTACAACCACTAGGTATTCTATAAAAGATAGTGTTTAAAATCTTAAATTATAAGGAAAAAATAAAAACTAGACCCTTTTGTGAAATGGACTTTGACATGGGTGAAGATAAACAGTCAGCTAAATAATGACTAACTCTGACAAAAGTGCAAATATTTGTGCATCACCAGGGAGCATTTCTCGACAAGGGGATAATGCTTAGCTAAAATTTGCAGAGCGACGTTGTTATGCGATTTGTTTGGCTCTGGAAAGAATTAAAGGCAGAAATAGTAAGCTTTCCTGTAAAGTGTGCAGGATGAATTTGGGAGGTTTTGTTCAGTTCTGGCTTTCACATTAGTCTGCGTAAGTGTAGAAAAATATCACTCAGCAGGGAAACTGCAGTTATGAGTGAAACCAAGTCATGCTCATGTGGGAACTTCATCCTCAGAGTTCCCAGGAAGTCCTAGGAGGACTTTGCTAAATGGTTAGGGACACTGTGCCCACCCATCTGATGACCTGTCCTAGATAGATATGTTTATATTCTTGGACTATTGTCCTCAAATGTTTTCCTAACTGATTTTCAAATAAATTTTTAAAACATCATTCATTTTTATATATTGAATTTAGTATTGCGTTGAGTCTGTGTAACAGTTTGGGGAGTATGGCCATTTTTACAAGCAAGGAATATCATGATTTTCTGAAATCTTGTTTGATTTCATTTGTCAGAGTACTATAATTTTTGCTGTGTAAATCTTTTACTTCCTTTGTGAGATTGATTCCTATACCTCACAGATCTAGAAAAAAAATCCCAAAAATTCATCTGGAGCCAGAAAATATGTACAGCAGCAAAAGAAATCCTGGGTAACAAAAGAAAGGCAGGAGGCATCACAATCTCTGACTTAAAATTTTAATAGAGAGCTACTGTGATAAAATAAGCATGGTAATAATAATAACAACAACAACAACCAAAAAAAAACACCTAAGGAACAATGGAACAGATTAGAAGCTGTAGACACAACTACAAACACACTAAGCCACTTTATTTTTGACAAAGGTGCCAAACACGTTCATTGGAAAAAAGAAAGCCCCTTCAATAAATGGTGCTGGAAATACTCGTTTTTCACATGCCAAAAGCTTAAAATAGACCCATGCCTATCTCCAAGCACAAAACTACAGTTAAAATGCATCAAAGATTTGAATATTAAAACTGAAACTAAATCTTCTGGAAGAGATAGTAGTTATAAACCTTAAGGATGTAGGAGCAGATAAAGAGTTCATGAACAAAAATTAAAGTGTTCAGGAAATACTTCAAAGAATCAACAATTTGGATATGATTTTTTTGAAAAGTGTCTGCACATCAAAAGAAATCACCAACAGAGTAAAAAGCAAACCCACAAATTTGGAAAAAAATTATACAGCAGACTGTCTGCCAGATGAAGGACTCCTATCTAGAACATATAAAGAATTTTAAAAAGTCAAGCCTCCAAAATTTTAAGGCCTAATCCAAAAATGGGCATCTTAGATGAATATAGACTTCACAAATAAAGAGACACAAATGGAAAATAAATATATGAAGAAACGCTGGACATCACTGGTCATTCAAGAAATGCAAATTGAAACAATTCTGAGATACCATCTTATGGCAGAAAGAATGACTCTCATCAGGAGGTCAACCAATAACAAATGCTGAAGAGGCTGTAAGGAGAAAGGAATCCTGGTTCACTGTTGGAGGGAGTGCAGGCTGGAACAGCTATATAGAAATCGGTATGGAGATTTCTGCTCTCCTTAAAAAATAAAATTAAAAAAAATGAAAAAGTAAAATAAAAAGACATGAAAAATAATGAAAGAACATTTTTAAAAAGGGAGAAAAAAGAAAGAAAAAGCTAGGATTGGAAGTCCAATTCAAGCCAGCTATTCCCCTCCTAGTTATTTTTTCCAAGATAGCTAAAATCATCATACCACAGTGCTACATCTGCACTGATGTTTGTAGCAGCAAAATTTGTCACAGCTAAAACTTGGAAACAACTCAAATGTCCAACAAATGAAGCATGGATAAGAAATATATGGTGTTTTACATACTGGAGTATTATTCAGCTATAAAAAAGATAAATTTGAGCATTTTGCAGATAAATGGATTCAGCTAGAGTCTATATTGGTAAGTGAAATAAATCAGATCCACATGTGCAGACATCAGATTATCTTGCTAGTGTGAGAACTTGAAGGAGTAATTAAAATCTAAAAGGCACAACAGATACCATGAAATAGAAAGAATTTGTTCAATAGGAAGGAAAAACTGGGATGAGGAAAAGGACTAATGAAAGAAGGAGAAAGGTATTTAGATATATATGCCAAGAGGTTTGGATCATTGGACTGTGGATTTCTACTGGTCTTTGAAAGGAAAAGTTAATCCTTAAATTTCTTTTTCGTTATCTTTTTTTTATGATTTTGAGTTTCTTACAGATTTTGTTACTGTTTTGTTTTGTCTTTTTTTTTTTTTCTTTCAGTGAATCTTGCACATTTATATCTGGTAACCTCAGCAACTAATTTGAACATAGTATCACATAATCCAGCAACCATTGCTGAATGCCTGTTACTTTGTTTAGAGAAATTTTGTATCATTTCTAATGCTGTTTATATCACTACTTTGTATTCATTAAAAAATTAAAATTTAAAGGAAAAGAAATTGGACAATTTCATTTCTCTTTAAAGATAGTAGCCTAGATGAAGGGACCAGGGCTTGATGTGCCAGCCCCACCCCGGGGTGCACTGAGACTACAAATGAGACTGGGCATGGTAGCACACACCTGTAATCCCAGGTCTTGGGAGGCTGCAAACAAGGGGATCACTATGAGTCCGATCTAGTAGTGAGACCCTGAATGCCCTGTAGACCCTTCCTTAAAAAAAAAATAATGATATTAATGTTTCTTATCTCATGTAAATTTTATACATTTCCTAATATTCTGATTTTTATCAATTATTTCACATATGTTAAGTACTCATATATACAAATAAATAGAAGAGAAAGAAAAGAATTTTGAAATCCAAAGTGTTTCAATATTTCTAGTCCTTTCCAAGTTGTATATAATAGTCATTAAAGCTTTTTCAATAATGCCTCAGCAAACACATTCATCACATATTTCTATAATTTTTTGAAAAAAAATACTGAAATCTACTTAGTTTACAAACACATACCAATATTTCAGTCAATAAAAAAATTGGTTTTTTTCACTGTCTAGAAAATGTACCAGAAAGTTTAATTCATTCAAGCTTCAAAAATTATTGTGAATATATCTTACTACTTTTAAGGTTATATTTTAGTTTTTTATTTCTAAACCAAAGAAATTGGATTATACACATTATCATTGAAGACCAATATGACTTTATACACAAAATTATTTCTATATTGGAGTATAAGTTGTATGCAAAAAAGTACATACATATTTATTTCCTGTCATAATGAATTTTTAAGTCATTTGGTTAATGCCGTATGTCTATGCATGAGCTGTGCAAATAAAACCAGTACTGTCTCTTCTAACTTCTTTCATTGTCCTCTAAATTTAACACTATGCCATACAGGAGGCATTAGCCATCAGTGATTTTTGGTCAATGGGGACAACTGTAAGAGACAAAAGAGCCCTCCCTTGGCCCTTGCTACATGCCACCAAAATTCATCCGAAGTATATTACAGAACTGAATATAAAAGAGAAAATGAGGTTTTTAGAGAGAACACAACAGATTTTTAAACTGTATAATTAAGATAATAAGCATAAAATAATAGAAATTCGTGGACCAAGTTATATATTAAATTTGAGAACTTCATTTTTTCAAGGGAATTAATAAGAAAGTGAACAAGCCCAGGAGTGAGGGAAGCCGTCCACATTCCATAAGCTGCATTCTGAATAAGTGAGAGAACTACAAATAAGTAAGGAAAATATAGATAACTCAATGTGAAGCAGCCAAAGAACTTGAAAAAATTTCCATAAGCAGAGTTCAAATGGCTAATGAAGCAATGAAAAGTCAATCAATCCTATTAATATCTGGGATTTTGTGCCAGGCTGATATATGAAGTCATTTCACCCCTAGTGGAAAGGCTATAATGAGCTAAGACAGTACGAAATGCCAAATATTGATGGTAAGGAGGGAGATTGGAGATTTCCTGATGTATAATTTTGCAAAAAAAAATTTTCTCAGTTTTTGAAGCTCAGCATAGTTTATCACCCAGAATTTCAAGGTTTACTGCTGTAAAAAAAAAAATGTTTTACTGATGTATTCAATATTATTCCTACATCATTTGGGACAGGGACATAGCTAAGTGGCAAAGCACTTGCTCCTGAGTTTTATTCACAGTAAAAAACTTTTGTTTTATTCACAAAAAAAAATTTTAAAAATAAAAATAAAAAATAAGGGAACAAAGAACATTCCTATATCATTTATTAGAAAGGCCTTCCTGTCCTTTCTACTATTACTTCAGTGGCTGTATTGTAAAGCAAATGATGACATCTGAATTAATTAAGGACTTGTTGGGTCTACTTGGCCGTCTCTAAGCCAATAACATACTTTCTAAATTACTGTTACTATAATAAGTCTTAAAAACAGGTGCTACTGACCCTTGGTTTTTTTCCTTCTTCAAGATTATCTCATAACAACAACAACAACAAAAATTACTTGATAACATTCCTTTTTAGTCTCATATAAAACTTAATCCCCCTCTTTCACATTTCTATGATCAAATAAACCCTAATATTTCTTATTGAAACACTTATGAATCAATAGATACATAATTAAGCTATTGTCAGTTTGGATTTGCTGATAAAATGGGAACATTTTAAAATTTCTTTTATCTTTAGAGCTCCAAAATTGTGCATGTTATTTCCTATAACATTGCTGGTAAGTCTTGATTACAAAATTATTTTCACATTCTTTCTAACCGCTTGCAAATCTATGAATACAAATCTAACTAATAACCACAGAAATCTAAGACTTATTCTTGCCTTTTGCTCTTTCAGAATATTTATATTTGTTCATGTTTCTGCTTTCTTTCAGTTCCATTAAATTTAGCCATCTAAATCACTTAAATGTTTTGCTACTAATTTCATTCGAACTAACAGAGACTCAAGACGGGTTGTTAGCATTCTTTCCAGCCCTAAGAAACAACCCACATTTGTGTTTGCAGTGGAGAGTTATAAATTACACTGAAATATCATTCACTTAGAGTCATTCTCTGAGATTGTAAAGAGATGGATGGTCTCCAGGGGAGGGTTGTCATAAAAAGGAAAATCAAACCAGCTGAATAATACAATAAGTCTCTCTATAAAGCCAGCTCAGCCAAGCAGGCTACGAAAGGTGGCAGCTTTTGAGGAGATGGCTGACAGATTTCATTTGTTGTGGATCAGATCCTGCCCTAGTGTCACATGTCATATTTTCCCACCACCTTTTTGGTGTTCCACAGGCATCCGGTCCAGGTGCTGTCAGGGGAATATTCACACTGGGCCTGCCAGAGGAGGCCAGCCCTGGCCAAGCAACTGTGTGAAAACCAACCATTTTCACCTTTCTTTTTCCTGCTGTAGAGTTCAAACAATCTCTCCGGCATATTTACTAATCATCTTGAATAAGAGTGAAGCTAAAAGAAATGTTCGGCTTCTCCTTGTTTCTACTTCCCTTTTGCTTCTGTCCAGACTCCTTTTCTCTTTCTTCAAGGTGGCTCTCTTTTTCATTTCCTGTTTTGAATGTTTCATTAGCTCTTCTTTTGTTTGTGCGTAAGTTTCCCTACCTACCTCAGTTCTTTTGCTTGTTTCTTCCTCCTTCCTCTCTCAATATACAGAATAGACAGAATTTGATTATCCCTCCAGGCTCAATATTTTACAGATATGATATCCTATGATCAAATGAGAGGAAATGTACCTGAAGGTTATCTAAGGCTTAAGTCTGCTTCTTCAACTTTCTTAGAGATTCTTGGCTTCATCATTGAATTTTTCTGTTCATCCTCATTCATATTCTCTCTCTCTCTCTCTCTCTCTCTCTCTCTCTCTCTC
>NDGM011231675.1:3605-15405 GCA_002564305.1 Octomys mimax | reverse complement strand
TCTTCTTCTTCTTCTTCTTCTTCTTCTTCTTCTTCTTCTTCTTCTTCTTCTTCTTTTGTATTTCTATTGATTTATTATTTGGTACAGAGTCTTAACACACAGGGCGGGCTTGTAGTGTTTGTTCTGGCCTCCCCAGTGCCAGAATGAGAGGTGTGTGCCGCCATGCCTGGTTCCAGTGACTGGCACCATGGGGGGGGGCGGCATGGCATGTAGTACTGGGAGTCAAACTCAGATCTTTGTGCTTGCCAGGCAGACCCTTAGACTGAGGAGCTATCTCCCCAGCCCAATGACTCAGTTTTCTGTTGCTGCTATTTCCTCTGAAATCTTCAAAGATACAGAATATAAAGGAAAACATTTTGTTTTCTTTTAGATACAGTGGTTAATTTTTGGGAGTTGTTTTTAGAATTCAATGTAAAAATCCTTAAATCATACCTCTTTGATGCTTATTAGGGTTGATCCAGATGCTTAGAAGATGAAAACGTTCTTTGAAAATTATTGAATCTTTTAATGAATTGTAAACAGTGAAAATGTACTGTTTGCCAGGGGTAATGATCAATCAATAAATATTCATTGAGCTAGTAATAAAATATTCTTTTCCTTCTCTTTATCCAAATCTTAACCATTTTTCTAAGTATGTTCATTATCAAGAAATCAATAGTGTGTGTGTGTATGTGTGTGTGTGCACGCTCATTCATTCCAACTTTTACATTCAGTGAAATCGTATGAGATTGACATGAGGCAGGTTGCAGTATATACACCATACAAACCTGAAAACACCCAAAATCAAGATTCATTTACTGCTTTGTTGATTGACTAGACTTCAGAATGTGATGGAGAAAATATGCATGTTGTAGACTAAGCATGAGTGTGTGTTGTGTGTGTAGCTGCTACATTGTGAATGACAAAAAATATTGAAGGAGTACTCCTCCAGGATTGAATACTAATGTCCAATTGATAAAAAAGTCAAGTATGTCATTGGACAACTAGTGATGTGGTTGAAACTGGTTTTGGCTTAATGGATAAAATGTACATGAAAGTGGCCAATAGCTTGACAGTAAATTACAGATCAGAGAATGACAATAAACTTAATGAAAAAGTTCACCCAAAGAAATGCAATTCAATTTTCCACTCATAGCTGAGTTGCTAACCTAAGTGGACTACAGATGGAAAAGTTTGACAAAACCCAATGAAAACATTCTATAAAAATCAGCTGCTTATATAGAATTGCCAATGAAGAACATGCCATATTATATTATTAATTTATAAATTTTAGTTGATATATCCTCTACCTAAACACAATTCATAATGCCTGAGAATATATATATGTATATATATATATCAACATTATTTTTGATGAGCTTGTTAATCAATTAAGTGCTTTACAGTGTTGCACACATTATTCACTGCAAAGTACAATCATAGTGAATTTGTGTAAGAGAACAGAGAGCTCTGGTTACTGCAGCTTCTTCTCCCTGGCATCCTTTCCTAGAACCGTAGGAAATGCATGTAATTCCTGGGAGAGGCATTAAGAGGCAACTGATTTTGGTCCTATCTGAAGATAACTAAACAAGCTTTCTCTTTCTTGTAAAATATGACAAACGTGTACATAACATTCGCTTCCTAAATTGGAGCTTGGAAAGAAGACGAGTGCTTCAAACTATGACTGGGTGCTTCAGCTATCATTGCCCAATTTGTTCTACTACCATTCTTCACCCTAGACTTCCTGCCAGCTCCAGAATGGACCCTGGAAATTCTCCTCCTATTAGAAATCCCACAGGGCAGAGCCTCATTCAAAAATAAGAGACAACTAAGGAGAAAAATTAATTCACATTTTTAAAGGAGTCCGTCTTCAGCATTCAGGAAACTTACTTCTCAGTTTTGTACATATCACGAGTCATTGCCTTTATCATGCACTGATCCAGGAAGAGACCAGTCTGCCTTCTAGAGGGAGATTTAGCGCTCTTATGTTCCCCTCTCATGGAGAAGAGAAACGCTATTGAGTAGGTAGAACGTCTAGCTGCGCCAGCATCTTCCATATCCATCCATAACTTTTCATCCATGACCACTCATGTAAACAGCATTTCTGAGAAGATGGGTAAGCAAAACTTCTACATATAGCCTTCAGTGAAATGCTGTCTGGAAGCCTTTCTCCATTCTCTACTCTCAAACCTTCAGCCCTACTGTACTTCTCTGAACCTCAAATGATACTTATCTTTGCTAGCCAAAGACTTTTCTACAGATAATAACACAGTTCATCTTCTTGGATAAAGAATGATCCTGTTGGGCCAGGGAGATAGCTCAGCAGCATAAGCACCTGCCTGGCAAGCTCAAGATCCTGAGTTCAATCCCTGGTACCAAATAAATAAATAAATAAATAACCCTGCTGGAATTTATTTTTCTCTATTGAGTGTAGTGAAACATCCAAAAAGATAAAGGAATTTATATCAATTATGTAGTACTAGTGGAATAATCAAGGTTTAATGAAAACCAATCAGTTCAGCGTGGTGACTCCTAGCCTCTCATGGCAGGATGAAAATAATGAAGCAACACAGAAAGCTATGAGAAGAACATGAGTCAGAAATTGATGTGTCTCCTCCAGGCTCCGAATGCCCCACATTTAGTGGGCCTCCTGGTGTTACCATGGCAACCCACTTTGGTACCTCACGCATCCCTCGTGTAGGAAAACAAGGGGTAGAGTGTTCTTAGGAAGGTACAATCCCCTTTAAGCGGATCTAGAAGCATCACAGATGAACAGAACTTTAAACATTCCGCCATGAATATTCATGAAGTAAGTTGTTTTTTGTTGCCTGCCTAGTCAGCAGTCACAAAACACATGGTGTGTGTTGGCAGCATCTTGCCTAGGTAGAGGGCTACGGGCTGAGGCAATGGCAGGAACCAGGACCTGTGAGGCTGACTGACATTTCCATCTGTAGCAAAGGCTGGTAATTAACGGGAAGGAGTGTGCCTGCAGCCTTGCACCATCTGCTAGGGAAACGGCTCAATAAGAAAGGCGCTGGATAGCATCTCAGCGGTGGGGCGGTCTGGTTCCGACATGAGGCTGGGCATCTGTTAGCGGAGGAGATAGACTATTAGGAAATTCGACTGGGAATGAGCAATATGGAAAGAACACTCTGACCTAGCCCGTAAAAGCAACTCTTTAGAAATGGTGTCTTTTTATCTTACTTACCCAAGTCTTCTGAAAATGGTTTGCCGAGGGACCATTAGGAATCTGTTTGAAGTAGCACAATGGCTTCGAAAAACGCTGTTTTATTCCAACATGAGATTCTTGAAATCAGGATACAGCTGTCATCTTTTGACAATAGAGCTAATTTCAGAGCGAGGATATGAGGTTAAATTCCTCCTTTTGTTGTTTAGATTGGGGAGCAGGAGGGAGAAACAAAATGATCATTTAAATGCTACGCTACTCAGCATGGATAAGACAAGAAAACCCTGGGGATGCCCTGACAGGAAGTGAGCAGGTCAGAAATCATCCCAGATTTCTTGTAATGTCTTCATACTCCTGCTCTGACTTTTCTGTGCTAAGGGAATTTCTAATGCAAACCTTCTTGATCGTGAAAATCACACTTGTGGACTTCGGGCTGAGCTGTATTTTACCAGTCTCAGCACACTGAAGAGGGAGTTTGAGGTCATGAATTTAGAAATAGATGTAAGCTCATGGAAAAGGTAGCATCTATCCATCACATTTAAGAATGGGACATTTAAGAGTGTGTATGTGTTGCCAGTCTTCCAACAGCCATGGAAAAAGGTTTGACTTCAACTACCTCTTTAATTTTAGAGTTTAGTGTCTATTCACAGCATCTCATTGGCTGGGCTACCAATCATTGCTCAAGGTCCAGGCAGATGAGTTGAATTTTTGAATATATGTGAATATATGTGTTTGTCACTGTCACCTATAAGATCTGTTCTTGGAGGACTTGTGGCCTCCAAGAGAATTAAAGAACGCAGAAATCTCAGATTTGTTTTTCTTTTGTACTATTGGGGATTGAACCCAGGGTTCTTATATTAGTGATATTCATTCATTCATTCATTTTTTGAGACAAGGTCTTCCAAAGTTTCTAAATTGCCCAGGCTTGGCTCAAACTGACAATCCTCCTGCCTCAGCTCCTAAGAATTTTAGGATCAAAGATATGCATACCCACTCGGAATAAAAACTTGGAGTTTAAATTCACCTAAGAGAAGTGAACATATAGTTTGAATTTGGAGTCTACCCCCCCACACTTTGTGTATGAATCTTGGTAATTTTACTAATGCTGGGGAGCTTTTGGTCTCCTAAAAGGCCAGTGTGAAATAGGTAGAAAAATTGTATCATTGATAGATATAATAAAGATGAAATAAACTTCAAGGGCTGGGGAGATAGCTTAAGTACCTGCCTGGAAAGCACAAGGTCCTGAGTTCAATCCCTGGTGCAAAAATAAAAATAAAAGTAAAAATAAAAATAAACTACAAAGGAAAACATGAAATAAAGCATTTTGTCCAGTTGTATGCTAATAAAGGTTGAATGAACTCTTAAGGGGAAGAAGAAAGAGGCCCTGATTTACCAAATTCTGTAGTATGAATACTTTTTTCTGGGGACAGTTAACTATGCTTAGGATCACTGAAGGCCAAATTGGAAAGAGATGCTCACAGGAAGCTCTCTGGAACAGGTTGGGACAGCATGAAATAGCAGCAACAGTCTCTACCTCCTCGCTTTAGGGACTTGGTAGCACTAGCATTGGCTTCACTGCTGAATGTTGTCTTCATTCCACGTACTGAGAGCATAGCGCCAGCTCTTACCACACACTGATGTGCCTGATCCACTTGATGCAGGGGAAATTGAAATGAAATGTTGTGGAATATAATGGAAGTCCCCAACCTTTGGGCTACACACAAATGCCGGTCTAAGGCCTATTATAAGACAGGCTGCACAACCAGAGGTAAGCAGCAGGTTTCCTAGAGAAGTTTCCTCTCAAGTTAAAGCTATTCCCATTGCTGGCATCACTACCTCAGCTCCAGCTCCTGTCAGATAAGGTTGGGCATTAGATTCTCATAGGAGCACACACCCTGTGAGAGCATGAAGGAGATTCATATGCGTCTCCTGAAAATCTAACCCAAGAACCATCCATATGCCTAGATACAAGGAAAATCTGGTTCCTGGTGACAGTTTGGTGACCGCTGTCACAGCAATTCCATTTTTTAGTAGGTGATGAAGTATCTACAGTGGGTCTTCTTTTTCATTTGAAAGGTTTGCTTCTAGATAGTGATACGCTTATTCCAGGCTGTGGAACTGACCAGCCAGCTATAGTCCTGAGTTCCTCTACATGTCCACTTGGGCTTTGTGCTGTCACTTGGCTACATTTCACCCCATTCTTCCATGTACCCTTCATGCCCACTGAAGTGTCTTCAGCTGCCTGGATCTCATTCTGTGTTGCTTATGGTTCATAAGTTGCAAAGTAGAGACCTTAAAACATCATTGCAGATATCTACAGTAGTGGAAGGTGTTCTGGCCACACAGAAATATCACAGAACTGCAGATTTATAGATAAGCTTTACTGCTGGGATGAAGCTCCTCACTCAACTATTCAATCATCGATGAAAGAGCTGACACTGTGAAGTCAGATTCTATTTGGCAAGTATTTTGATACCTAAAAGAAATGCTACCTGTGGGAGAAATGTCTGACGGATTCTGACGTCCTTCTAGAGGAAAGTTCTGGTTATAAATTTCTAGAGTTCTTTTTTTTTTTTTTTTTGCGGAACCGGGGATTGAACTCAGGCCCTTGGGCTTACCAGGGAAGCACTTATTTAACTGAGCTATCTCCTCGGCCCCCCTTTTTTAAAAAAACCAAGAGTTCTTAAAGCATCCATACCACTAAAAGTCATACAATAAATATAACACGTCATTCATTTAAAAAATCAGATTGCTACTTCTTTGGGCATAGTTTCAGGTTTCTTCAGAAAGTGAAAAGGTAAAATTCACTGTGGAGAGAAAATACTCATCATTTGGAAGGTCTACACCATGAAATGGGACGCTTGTGATGATGGAACATCCAAGGTAGACAGAGTATGTACAGATCTAGGATTTCTGTAGAGGTGAAGCCAATTATCCTAGATCAGCCTGTGCTTCCTGGTATGAAATGATAAGCGTGATGCAGAAAGACGGTGATTTAGATTCTTTTGATAATTGCGTTCATGAGTTTTGTTGACCACTCAAACTGTCCTACATTTCTGTCTAATGTTGATCCAAGGCACATGCTGGAATTTAGTTAGATGGCTATAGGAAGTCCTTCCGGCCACTGAGTGTCATGTGCAGAAGCCCGGGGCTTTCAGCGTGCAGCATGGGTCTAAGCAGTCTTCAGTCAAATGCAATCTTCCTGGATATTCAGTGAGTACAGGTGTTTCAGGTTACTTGATCCGTAGAATCCCTAACGTGAAAAAGACTTCATTCTCATTAAAGGGAAGCTGGAAGCCTTCTTGGGCTTCTGCTCTTCATAGCTTTCTTGACACAGAAAGTGACCTTGGCTTTAGGATGTGTTTTATTTCAATGCTGATGCAGTAACTCACCTACATTTTCCATATGCTCGTCTCATGTCACAAGTCACTGCCGGAGACACCCACAAGTCACTCTGTTCATTGTTATTTATTTTAAAGCTTAATCAGGGTGTAGTTATGGGCATAGAGGATAGAATATTTGGAAGAGGAGGGTCACCCAGGAAGCAGATGCTCAAGTACAAAGGCTTTGAAGATCTTCAGTGGAAGACAGGTCAGTTGACCTACTTGAGCCTGCTTTAGTCATTATGGGAGAATAATGGAGACTCTGCTCAGAAATATCTTTAAGCCAAACACAGCATAATTGGAACAAGGGCTCAGAGACACCCTCAGGGAGCTTCTCTCCAAGAAAAGTGATGTTCTTAAAGAACTTGGTATCTTACATTTTTCATCCTTAGTCTCTAGTCTGCTGCATAGAATTTTGGATTCTAGCAATGCGGAATTGATTTCTTCTTTGGATTTTTCACATTGCCTATCCAAATAGTGCCCAGGAGGCAGCTTTGTGGTAACTTTTTATGACATTACATTTACTATATGGAGACACTTTCCTTTGTTAAAATTTCTTGGCATGCTTTCTTATTTCATGAGTGATAGGGGTTCATTTGAGAATAACGCAGAATTGAAATGAAAGGCAGTAAGAAGACAAACATCCCTCTTGCCTTGTTAGAAACTACTGTTATTTTAAAATAATTTCCATATTTCCCAGAGCTTTTATGTGTGTATGTGCCTTAGTTGTCAAAACTCTGCTACCCTGAACACATCCTAGGATATTTGTTTCACTTTTTATATCAAAGATCTTGAAAATATATGTTCATGTGAATAAAAATTTCCAATATCATTTTCTTTATCTGCATAGCATTGCATTTTATGATTGCTCAAACTTTATTTAATTGGGCCTTTATTCTTAAATTTTCTCTTACTCCAAAACAGGTGTGTTGGGCAAAAATTTCATTAAATGTAATGTACATCTGCACATCCCTTTTATTATTTATTCCTAAAAGAACAGTTGACAGATCAGAGGTCTGAGACCTAGCAACATGAACCTTTCCTAAAAAAGGTTGTACCCTTTTGTGATCAACTAGATATGTATTAACTGTATTATTTGATCCTTAATGGATAGCAATGATTACTTATATAATTACTCAGTATTACCCACATAGACTTATAAAAACTTATTGTCCTTCCTATACATTTCTGCTTTAACTGAGCTACACATCAACTTCAAAACACACCAGAAAGTTAAAATATTGTATGTAGTACTCTTTATACCAATTGCACCCATTGCCACCATATGTAATGATAGATGCTATCAACAACTTCTATTTTAGGCAGGAAGAGCCTTGTATCCAATGCCTATGCTCTTCACCAGCAATATGTGGGGTGTTCTAGGCAGTTACTTTGAAAACTCTGGTCTTCAAAAATCTTTTAATCAGGCAGTGAGGTATATAAACATTGATCTTTGCCTCTTTGGCCCCAAAGCTGGAAAATTTGGCTCCAATTTGTGACTTCCTGGTATAGATGCCTACTACCTACATGGTGCCTACTTGCAGGCAGTAGATGAACAATGTCACCAGACATGGTGACACATACTACTAATTCCAGCAGTCTTGGAGGCAGAGGCAGGAATTTCTCAAGTTTTAGGAGGCAAGCCTGGGCAGCTTGGTCTTTTAGCATGACCATGTGTCAAAAAAATAAATAAATAGTTGAGGATGTAGCTCAATGGGAAGGTCCTGGTTTCAATCCCTAAAATATTTTTTATAAAAGGAAGTTGAGCAGTGCTGTGATATGGGGTACAGGTAGATACCCTTGGATGTACTCCGCAGCTATGAGCTGTGAGTCTATGGGAAGGAGGTCCATGGTCCAGTATCCTCCATACCTGGTGGGAGGACTCAGCTGTGGCAAGGACAAGGATGAGTCGCCTATGGTGAGCATTATTTCTTGCTTAGATCACTGCATTGCCTTAGAATACCAAGAAATCCACAATACTTCTCAGAAATGCACCGGACCTAGGCAGTGAGAATGGGTGAGTGGCTGAATCCTGCAGAGAACCCTCAAAGCCCTCACATTCAGGACCTGTGGCCAGGCAACTGTGGGAAGCACGAACAGTCTCCTTTGTTGGCTGGTCACCAGCCAAACCTCCCGCTGAGATAAATCATGAAATAGCTGGTGGCATGTCCAAGAATGTAACCAAATTACCACTTTGGAGGTCACTGGATGACAAAGCCCCAGAGCAAAGGCTGGGAGCAAAGGCTGTAAACACACCCTCTTCCCACCCCAGCCTTCAGGGCTGCAGACCCAGGTGGCAAGGCTGGCTGGAAGGGGAGCATCTGTAGAGGGTGCGGCTGCGGCTCTCAGCACTGCACATAACTGCTGTCTAGGAAGATCACACTGCATCCCATGACCGGACTGTAGGCAGCCCAGAATCTCACTCCAAGCATCGCTCCCTGTGGATGGACAAATAGAGCTTCCTCCACAGCTGGCACATGGCTGCTGCACCCTCCCTGGCCCCTTCTCCTCCCCCTCTCCCTTTTTCATATCTATTTTTCTGCCCGGCAGGTTTCTTTCAGCATTCAATCAAGGGCAATATGTCCTCAATCAACATTTTTCTTTTTTTTATGCAACACTGTTCTTTAAAGCTTTTTGCAGCTGGTTTGCAACTGAACTGCTGCCAATATCCTCCGAGAGCTTCCCCGTGCTGTGCACACCCACCTCCTTCCTGGAGCGTGCCCAGTGGCCTGAGGGGACTAACCAGGAAGAACATCAGAGCCTCCTCTCCAGACTGTGCAGGCTCCAGCTTGCGGACTGGAAGTGGATCCAGGCTGCTCTGCACACAAGGTGAGCCTGGGAGGAACGGAGCACAGGCCAAGAGAGATTTCATGTGGCCACGGAGGCATGGGGAATCTGTGGCTGGAAAGAGAGTGGATCCTCCTGATGATGGCGGAAATTTCACTTAAACAAACTAAATACATAAATAAAGACAAGCCACGCACAAATCCATGCGAATGCCATAATACAATGACCACAGTTGTAATTCTTTGAAATCCAGAAAAAAAAATTTAAATAATTAGAAAATAAAAGGGAAAGGGCATTTAGAAAAACCGCTCAGTTCTCTAACAGTATTAGCAGGCTATTAGAAGCTGATCGGTTATTTTTCTTTCCAAAATTTTCATGTATGTGGAACTTTTCCTTTGTATCATCACATAAATTATATTAAAATCACAAATTGAGACTGGGCATGGTGGCATGGGTCTGGAAGGCTGAAAACAGGAGGATCACTATGAATCTGATCTGTGTAGTGAGACCTTGGAGACCCTGTACTAAATACACACACAAAAAATTTAAAAATAACATTACAAATTTATAGCATGACATATTTACTTCTTTCAGGTCAGATGGTGATAGTTAACTTTTTTTGTTTTAAAATTGTGTTTTTACTAACTTCTATGCTTTTAGAGTAAAAAGTAGGTCAGAAAAGCTTTGGTCTATCTGTCTCTGCAACATTCTTTTTCCTGAGGGGCTGTGGGGAGCGAGCACTGGGTGGTCAGATTTGACCAGAAAAAGAAGCAATGTGGGGAATGGCATTGCTTTTGTTTTCTTACTATTTTCTCCCTCCTTAAACACACCAGAGTCAAGGAGAATTCATAGATACATTTTATCCCACAGGAGAAATTTATTGGTATCAGCATCTCCCAGCCCTGTGCAGTTCACTGCCCTCTGACTTCAGCTTTGCCAAGGCGTCATCCTCAGACATGTCATTCAGCCCTGATGACCCTCTCACTGGTTCCATTCTTTATTTCTATCTCTCATGCCCTGTTTTATGCATGTGAAGGGTTCCTCTTCTATCCTCTGCTGTGGTGTGGGTTTTGCAAGGGGAACTATGTAGGGCACACAATTTATAAAATTATTTTATAATAGTCACCAAAAAAGTCAGATAAAAAGAGAAGACAGGAAATCTGTCCACATACTAAGATCAAAAGAATCCAGCTGAGGCCTGGATCCCATGCCAATGTCCTGCAAGAGTCCAGCTCAAGACCTAGAACCCACAGTAATTCCCCTTCCATGAGTCCAACTAGAGGCCAAGAGCCCATGACAATGTCTCATGCAAGCTTGTTTCAAGGTTCTGCACTAGGAAGGCCCAAAGTGGAGGAAACTAGAAAGTCTCTGCCAGCAGGCCAGAGGATCTGTGCCTGCAGGCTAAAGGATCTGCACTGAAGCCAGGAATCAAAGCTCAAACTAAGAACCAGCGCTCCCCCCGAAAAGTACCACAGTCACTCTCAGCAACAGCAAGGTCCCGAGCTCCTCCGATGAGGACAACTGAGTCTATATCAGGAAATCCAGCACAAGAAGCTTCTCCAGGACCTTGAACAGTGCACCGTCTTCCCCTCTGGATACAGGAAGTGATGCTCAAAGTGAGGACCAGTGCTCCCCTAAACTGAACCACAGCCATTCTCAGTGACAGGAAGGATCCAAGCTCCTTCAGTGATGACAGCGGTCGAATTAATATCAAGAAAGCCAGCATGACAAGTTCCTTCACGAGAAGCAATAACTCCCTAGCAGCTTTTCTTCTTCTTCTCCAGTCTTTCTTTTTACTGGCAACAACCCTTAGGTTGGCCTCCTGCATCCAAGACCGCACTGGCTCAGTTCAGCAAGTTGAGCAGGTCAGTACTTCACATCCTCTTTGTCCCTTTGGCTCTGACTCCATGATGGCAGAGGTCACAGATGCTCCTTCTCTCTAGAATTTCCAGGCCACATCTTGTGTGCCCTGCACTGGATGAGTCACTGTCCAGGGAATACACAGAGGGCATGTGTGGACTGGCTGGCTCCGTTGGCCCGACCAGTTTAGTAACTGTGTTCACCTGTATCCTGAACTGAAGAATACTCCCTTCCCTAGTCTCACTAGTGGGAAGAGTAAATCCAAGATACACTGGTTTGTCTGCATAGTTTTGCTTCCAAATATTTATTTGTAGGAAAAAATATGGTTTTGTACATGGAGTGAAGCAATGTAAATTCAAAACTTAGAGTTCAGAGTTAGCTCTATCACTCATCTCTTTTAAAAAATTTGTGAAACTCCAGTCAAAACCAACAGGGTGGGGCTGGTGAGATGGCTCAGCGGTCTAGAGCGCCTATGGTCTAGAGCTCAGCGGTCTGGAGCAGGCTTAGCAAAGCACAGGGACCGTGGTTCAATCCCCCAGTGCCACATGCCAGCCAGCCCCACACCCTGGTGGGCTGAGCTGGCCACACACACACACACACACAC
>NDGM011231665.1:1663-13012 GCA_002564305.1 Octomys mimax | reverse complement strand
CAGGGATTGAACTCAGGCCCTTGTGCTTGCCAGGCAAGCACTTATTCTACTGAACTATCTCTCTGGCCCCTTCCAGTGACCCTTTCATCACTGCACACATGTATTTTCACATCTCCCCTAAAAAAAACAAAAAGACATCACTAGCTGTTGCTATGCTTTGGAATTATTTTCATTTACTGCCCATTTTTCTTTTCCAAAGAGAAATTTACAACTCTGGCTGTCCTTTCTTTATCACTTCCTTACTGATAGCCCTGTTTCCAAGCTTCATCCCTGTCACTCTGCCAGCGATCTTCTTCCCAAGTCATTCCAATCTTCCTAATTACCAAACCCAACAATGGATTAAGTCATAATTCCTGAAATCACTGTAGCATTAAGCTCTTCTTGACTTTCTTTTTTGTCCCTTGGAAAACTCATACATTCTTGCAACTTTAATTTTGAGAAGTAGGAATAGATAACAAGGGTGCTGATATCATTCAGATAATAATTCTAATGCTATATGGCTTTTCACTCAGGGACTACATGATCTTGGTTCCATTTTAATTACTTGTAATCTCAGTTTCTTCATACACAAGTAAGGACAATAATACCTACTGCATAGGGTGCATAGGATTTAATGCATAATAGGTACCCAACAGTTGTAAGTTTCCCAGTTTTCTCTGTGTAGTTTGCTGAGTTTTCTGCTAAGTTTTAACATTATTTTCTCTTGGTTGGTTATTTTTGCTGGAGGCCTCTGTTGCTGCCATAGCTTTTCATATGAAAGTCCAGAGGTATGGTGATCTTTGTGAAGTCCACTGATGTCCTCCTGAGTTCAGCTGGGAGCTTCTGAGCAGGCGTTTCATGGACAATGTTTTGTGAGGGATGTTGATAACACTGCTGCTATCTGACCTGGGTCCATTCTAGCTCCACTTTCTACTTTCTTTGGATTTTGTTTTTCTTTCCACTTTCTGGGTTAGTTTGTTTCCAGATCTATGCTTGACTCTGTTCTGGGTCTTACAGAAACACTGGGCTCCAGCTGAGGTCTTTTGTGAGCTCTTCCCTCATTTCAAAGAGCTTTGCTCTTTCTTTCAAGAGTTGATAACCAGGTTTTTGGTTTTTAGGCCATCCAAGCTACCTGTCCAAATAATTATCTGTTGCCCTCACTTGACACAAAATCTACAATCACTGGGCCCAGTTCAGTGGAACTTGCTTCTAAAATTCATTTTATCAGGGTGTTACAAGTAATGTCGCAACTCTTAGTACTTCAAACTAGAATGCTCACAGACACATTTCACGTTTGCTACTCTTCTCTTCCTGTGGGACAGCTCCTGAATCCATTCAGTTCACAGTTACTTTACCTTTGAAGTTCTTTAGACATCCACATGTTCTTTCGTGGCTTTCTGTTTATATCAAGGAAGAGCAATGTCAATACTACAAATGACAGCAACAGGTAATATTTGTTGAGAGCCTACCATGTACCAACTCTTATAAAAGAGAAAATTGAGACTTAGAGAGCTGAAATTCCTTGATCAGGGGCAATGGTAAATATCAGAGCTATAAGCTGTAAGCCAAGACTTATTAGTTCCAAAATATATATTCAAATTTACTGTTGTGTACTGTTTGAAATAACCATGTTTCCTTGATGGAAGCATTTGTTTCTTTAACCTAGATTTTTCTTCAGTTGCATGTCTTTGTAACTTTGGATGTTATGAAACTGTATCAAATATGTCGCTTTATAGAATTAAAAACACATTGTCAATTGTTATTCTAATAAAGATTGGCCTAGTGCTGTTCAGAAATAAGGACAGTCCCAATGTTCAAAGGAGGAGGAGGAAATAGTAGGAAATTATGGAAGAAGGAAATAAGTAAAAATTAAATCCTTCTTCTTAATTTATGTGGTAATAAGAAATTCTCTTGCTTGAAAGAAAGAAGAGAGGAAATGCTTAGAAGAAGGCAAACCTGAGGCAGAAGTGAAGTGATGGCTTCAGCTTGCAGGAATTTGATGCAGAGGAGCAGAAGGATGAATTAAAAGCACAGATTACTTCTCTAAATACTTTCCATTAGTATTAAGCCTTTGACTAATGGCCCTTGTAATGTCAATACACTTTGTTTGGAAATTCCAGTGCACTTTGTAGGTTGTGTCAGACAGCACTAGACTTGAGACCTGACTCCTGAGTTGTACTTCTATAACTAAACAACTATTTGACACGGGACACCTCTTCCAACCTCTCTAGTTCTCAGATTTTTCATCTTTAAAATCCCTGGGAGTAGAATTGACTGAACTTTAAGATGTTTTCCCCCTGCTTCAGTTTTCTGATAGACTATATACTCCAAATATGGTAATGGCCTATGCTTTGGGCCTGTGGTCCCATGATCTATGCAGCAGGCTTACTGATAACGTATGTGAGGGTCCAGGGTCATTCATATTGTGGGAGAAAGTTTTAAATGTTGTTAAGAGAGTCCCTAAATGGGGGACAAGCACATGACATCAGAGGTCAAATACCTTTTGTAATATAATGAAATATTAAGCTTTACCCCATCACCAAGCTCCCTTCCTAATTCCTGAGGGAGTGCTCTTCTACTCCCTGATGAGCGATTGTGCCTCTTAGATAGCACTCAGTTAGCTTGTGCATAGGATGGTCTATGCAGCACCAACATGTAGGGCACAATTACGAAAGAACAAGGCAGTAATTCCATCTGTAGTACAGTGTCTCAAAATCTACGGAATGATCATCCTTGGCTAGACCAGTGGACCCAAACTGCCCTTTTTATTGCTTTGCTAAAACACATCAGTTCACTTATTGGCTTTTTCATTTCAAGCACAAATTTTTACCTAGGTAGAAGTTAAAGGTCCCCAACATACTAATTACAAAAGCAAAAGTACCTGTTGAACAGAATTCCAAATTCGTGGGAAATGTCTGTGAGCTTGACAAGTCCTGCACACATTAAGTCTGATAGTAATTCTTTTTAAAAGTTGCTTTGATGTTTTTTTTTTTCAAAATCTACATCTCTAGTACACCATGTGTTCATCTATTTAAAATGAAAGCAGAATTTAGCATGAGTTGCAAAACTGGAGTAGGAAACATTGAGTTTGCTTTGGGGACAACAAGACAAGAAATAGCTGGCTGCGGGGAAAAATTTTAATCTCATCCTATGCTGTTACCCCAGCTTCTAGAAACATACATCATTTCTATAATCAAATTCTTTTCTCTCATTACTCTCCTTTGCTGAAAGCAAGCAAGAGTTAAAACACAAGAGCAATTTTGAGAGGAAAGCTCATGACTAGCAATCAGTGCTAATAAGATTCTTTTCCTCTTGCAAGATTCAGAGAAAGCCCTCAATCCATGCCAAGCACATTCAAAGACAAGGGACTAAGCGCTCCCTGCACAGGTTCATTATCATTCGCAGGTTATCCCAAGCCAAGTGAATCAGGGAAGCAAATGAATTAGTGAGAATTAAGGAGCCTCTGCGGTCTGAACCCTCTCCAAATCTTAGCTAAGATGAAAGGTAGACACTGATGTCTTATGTCCCAGGGTTCTCAGGACTGGAGCCCCAGTTCCTGGCCATTCCTCTAGAGCTGTGCAGAAATGTGCAGGCAGTTAATGTTGCCTAACGTCTCCTGACCGAGGGTTCAGCCATGTGGGAAAAGTTTTACGAGGCTGCAAAACCAACCCCCTTTCACTCACAATTAATTACAGAAGACTTGCTGTATCACCTAGCTGTCAATGAGTCCGGCACGGGCACTTTTCTTCTCATTTTGGTCATTTACTGATAATCAAAGACACCAGCATAATGCTTTATTATATGATAGTATCAAATGGGAATTGGTTTGAAGAATAAATCCATAAAATATTTGAAGAGCTAACTGCCTGGCTTGTTTGGAAGGGATTCCTTGAACTGAAGATCATGGTTAGAATGTAAACTAAAGAACTTGGAATCACAGAAGTTTGTGTCATTGCTTTTATTGTTGTACATTCTTCTGGCAAGTCAGGGTAGCACAGTGGGAAGAGGACACGCTTTGTACTAGTGATGGAGACGCAATGATCTTCAGAGCATCTGTGGGATTTAAGCAAAATGTGTAGTAAAGGTTTGGGAGTAGCAGTTTGTTTTCATTAAATACTTGTTACTGCTAATTATATTTGATCACTATAAAGAATACAGTTTAATTAAAGAAACACAGTGGTTAGGAAAATATTTGATTTCCGAAGGAGAACAATTTATCTTTGCATTGCTAAGTAGGGAAAAATAATTGTAATTGAATGTTTTTCAGTACATTATTGGTTTTTATGGAGAGGATTTAGTCCATTCTGGGGGAAAAAAAAATCTTACTCTTCTTTCTAAAATTATAGCAAACTAGTAATTTCTAACCAAGCTGCTTGCATGCATGTATCAAATTGTTGAATGTAAGCAATTATTTAAAAATTGAAACATTTGGCAAATGATATAAACAACATATTCTAATATCAATCTGAATCACCATATCTTCTTTCTTTTTGGAGAAGGGTTTAGTGTTAACTCTTTCAGTGAATGGTGAAATGTGCTGTGATACTATGTGTTTTCCTTAATCAACATATGGTGATCATTTTCATTTTGTAATGTAATATTTTGACAGTGGTCTAGAGGAAATTAATGGAAAACGAAGGCAGATAACTATCCTTATAACTATAGGCTGGCATTCACATTGCTTGTATATCATCATATATAATCATTCTTTTAAGCAATGACACCAGAGAGCTTGGATTTAAGGAAAACATCCTCCTTTCATTCGTTTGGCAGGAGTAAATGCCTAGGAGTTCTGCAAATTGAATGGATAAGGACCTATCCTTTTATAGTTACTATAATGTGAAAAAGACAAATATAGGGTTGACAACATGCAAATGTCACAGATGACTCAGATTGGAAGGAGAACATTCTGTTTTGCACTACTTACTGACAGTAAATACTGTTAGTAAAGAGCACTTCAATACTATTTCATTGTACTCTACAAAAAAAATCTCTGGACTTTTGACTAGTTGTATCCATTCTTTTTCTTATAATTCTTAAGCACACTATAATTTATATATTAAAGTACTTGGAATTTTGTTTTCATAGACTTTTATGTCATAGGCAAAAGTGAACCAAAATGTTTAAAAATGCTTGAGGTTCCTCTTAGACTATAACTTAAAGCTTACATTTGACTAGAGCAAAAAATCCCCATAAGTGTCCAGTTATGACAAAGTTAAAAAAAGAAAGAAATCCTCTTCTTTTTGCTTCTGCATTACACTCTCATTTTTGTCATTATGATTATCACTTAAATATTGTCAAGAGAGGAGCTGCTTCTCCTTCCCCTCCTCTTCTTCCTCTTCTCCTTCTCTTTCTCCTTTTGCTTCTTCTTTGTTGCCTTACTAAAAATATTTGACTCTTTTGCATAGAAAAAGAAAAAAAACCTTCCACTTTTTGACAGACAATATCAATATGGATGAAAATGTGTGTGTTCAAAAATGTTAAATCTGTAAGCAATTTTCTACTGAAATCAGCGTTTACCAGATTTCTGAGTAAAGCACAGGAAACCAATTACAGCAGTTTAGTACACAACTGATGGCCTAGAGAGTGGCTTTTTGCATGCTTCCATCAAAGCAGAAACGCAGCCTTGTTAATAGAAATATTATTTAAAGTGCCGTGAATCTGCAGCTGTCTACAGCAGTCACAGCAACAAGGGGTCCTGTGTTGGCATAGCAGTCTGCACTGCCCTATGCTGTCCACAAATGACCACGGAAATCCCAGAGGTACTCTCAAATTTTTGCATTCTCATTGCCTCGGCTGTAAAATATCTGTCACTCACATGCAACAGTGGCCAAAGTGACACCTGTCAGTCTCAAGAACAAGGACAAATTATTGTCCTTCTGTCAACCACATTTCAGAAAATGAATCCAGAGCAATGATGGGCTCATAAATCTAATGGCGTATTGTTAAACTTTGTAATTTTGTACTTCAGGTGTTAGTATTTCTTAAGAAAGCTAATTAGGAACATATTATTGTTTTATATTATAAATAAAGTATATGCTTTTGTGATCCACTACACACTTAAAATTATTTATAAACAGTTGGAGGGATATATACTAAATAAGCTTAGGCATTGCTATGCAGGGTGATGTGGCTCTGTCCTGAGTGACCTATCCATGACTTTGATAAATCTATCAATGTTATCATTAGAACATCTCTAGGATTCTTTTGGAGTCCAAGTCTGAAACATTCCTTTAGATCTACCATGCAATTTGAAAGTTTGTGTGGTGTGTGTATGTGACACAGGGAGTGATTTGTCATCACACCACATGAGTTTCTACAATATTCGATCCTTGATGATGAAATGCAATGTGATAGAATGGAATGTAAGGAAATGTATCAAACATGTAAATAACACACTTTGTGGGCTCAGCTATCTGTGCTCAAATCCAATAGTAGGGGTCTGAACTGAACTTATTGAGGCGGACGGAAGCTCAGTGAACGCCAAACTGGCCATGGTGTTGGAGAACCGACACTTCCCACAGTTCACTGATTTCCCCAATTACTTTGGGGTAGTTTGGCACGTATAGAAATGTTCAACAAAAGTTCTCTTGTTGGACACTTCTGGGAAGTAATTTGATTGTTAATTACAAACGCTCAGGGTGATTGCTCCGAGTAATTGTTTTACTCCTTCAGCACTCCATTAGAAGCTTATCTGCGGAAGGTTTATTTTTAGATCCTTGAATTTTTAACATCTTCCTCATGGCAAACTGATGCAATATGAGTGAACTCTCCTGATAAAAGCCTTTAACCAGTTAAGGGAGCATAGTGTTTCTTGTGAGATGAAGCAAGAGAGAGATCGTTCAGCCACACTCATTTTATCTCCATCACTGTCTGTCATTAGGGAACACGCACACACAATTTCAAAATTTTGTGTCTTCTGAGGAATAACTTCATTTATATGCTCTAAATTGTTTGAAAATTGCAAAGATCAGAAGGCATATCTCACATTAAATCAAACACATTCCAGGTATTATTTCCTTTTATTACCAAGCTCTAGTCTCAGCTCTTAACAATAGGCCACACAAAAACAAGACCACATTGCCTTGAAGGTAAGTGGGCAGAAGCTCATTTGATACCGCATTCCTGAGAATGGAACCTTTTATTTGCTGTCATAGTGATGACTTTTAATTGTCCTAATAAATAAGCTTTTAAAAAGCTTCTAAAATGTTCTCTAATAACACACTTTGGTCTTTGGCCATAGAAATGCAGAAATAATTAGAAGTGGCATTGTGTACTCTGCCTTCTGGACTGGGCTGAAGGTGAAGGAGAAAGTCTCATGCTATCCTTGTCAGCTGCAAGGGTAATTACTGCTGGCTGAAATTACTCAACATTTGTTTATAAGCTCCCCAGAGCATGCTGTAAATAGATTGTCTGTTATAGTCCAATCACATTAAAACGCTGCTCCTTGCAAACTGCTGCCTCCTGTTTTCTGTAAGCTAGACAGAGAGAGCCTGCTGCTCACTTATTGAGCACTGAGCACGGAAGAGCTATGTTTAATGTGGTTGTTTTCATTAGATTCTTCCCTGTCCAAGATCACATTAGTCATTTTCAGGGTCTGAAAGCTAGTGGGGTACATTACTTTTATTAAGACTCTTTTATTTGCTTTAGGGAAGATGAATTTCTTTATTATCAGAAAGTGAATGTGTGAGTTTGGAAGACAAAACAGGCACTACATACATTCTCTTCCACACATATGATTTATTTATCTCTACTATATTATAGATATTTCATATCATTCACTTTTTAACTCCATCTAATAAACATCTATAGATACTGTCATTCTGTGTCTAACACTGGATTGGCTACTATGCAGCCAAATATCTTTTACTCTCAGAGAGATCAAAATGAAGGCAAAGTAACTTGGACACTGATAAAATTGGAGTAGTTAAGATATGTGAGGAAATGAATACTTGCAATAGAATTAAGTACCAAAATGGATATTCAAAGTATATGCATGTTTAGTAGGTTGTGTTTGGAGAAGTAGCATTTCCTGCCTTCGGAAGAATTCGGGGAGTTAGGTGTGCACTCATTTGTAACTCTTTCAAAAGAGTCAGTGATGCTCAGACAGAAGTTAGTTTAGTTTTTTGATGAGGTGTATGTCAAATTCATTATTTTAGATGAGAGATTTGGCTAGAGCTCTAGTCTTCCTGTCCTGAAGGATCTGTGCAGAGAAGGCTGTAGGAAATTAGTAGCAGCTCAACAGAAATAACTGGGCTATTCCCTGTACCTAATCTTGCTCTAGCCAGTCTGCTCTCAAATGAATTAGTGAATTTTGTTGTTTTCTTTTGGTTTGTGCTAAAGAAAAAAACTGGGAATATTTTCTGTGTGTCTTCTATTGATAATGAGCCAAGGTTTATAAAATCTGGATGGCTGTATCTTTATAATATTCTCAAATTAAAATTGTATTTGAATTCATGAATAGAATGACTTATTCTATAAACTTGTCTTAAAAAGAAACAAATGTCAAAAGAAAAGTATTGCATAAAAAGGCTATTACTTGGTTGGTGGGTGACATAGGAATAAGCAATAAAACTATGTAAAATCAAAACTGATCATTAAAAGCAGTCGTTGTGAAGTGAAGAAAATTAAGTATCACTTTACTTTTCAAATACTACTTAAAGATTCCTTTCTTTTACATGTTTCCAAAATGCTCAGGGAAATTATCATTCTATTGTACTAGTTTTAAATTAATAGGAGGTTTTGAAAAGCTCATATTTTCTACTATGTATAATAACTGGGGTAGGAGGGTTGGGGGGAGAGAGAGAGAGAGAGAGAACCAGGAATGAAGATTCAATTACATCTGATAATAATTTCTGGAAGTATATTCTAGGCTTTAGTGCAGGAAGGAACATTGACTAGAGATCGTATTTTGGGTGAGCACATGCATTGTTCTGGAAAACGAGAGAAATTTTGTATAGAAAGATAAGTGAACAGAAGGATGCCAATGCAGTGATCCGTTCAGGATGTTTAGCTAACTTTATTTTCTAGAAAAAGCTGAAGCTAAATAAACTCATTCTTCAGGGCCAGTCTACACTGTCTTAAAATGGACTGAATTCATTTGTAATCTATATAACATTTCATATGCTGCCCATTACTCACTTTATGCCATTAGGAAAGCACTGAATCTTTAAAGAGAAACTTCCTACAGCTAAAAAAGACATTAAGGGGGAAAATGCTGGGAGCCATAGTGACAGGTACAACTAAGCATGTATCCTTCGGTTCCCTGGAAACCAGTCACACACTATCTCATCTTGCAATGGTGTGTCTGATCCTTTGCCTCAGACATCTTCCTAATAATGGCAACTGCAGAGGTGACGCGGCAAATAAGGGCTTGCAGCCGCCGGGCATCCATCACATTTCTCCAGAGCAACATTAGACCACCCTAATGGGTCCTCCCGTCTTCATTATGATATTAATTCTCTAAATTTCCGAAGTGATTTCATTTGTAATATGACAAAGGCTGGCTGCTCAGGAGACAAACTGTTTTCATCCCCTCCTGCATGTTCACAAAGGCTTGCTCTCTTTAGTCTTTGGGGGAAAAGGAATGTGATAGCATCAGATCTCTCGCCATGCACAAGGCTGGCTAACAGCTATACCACCTGCCAGCTCTTCGTGCCTGGCCTTCCAGCCTGAAGCTTTCTAAATTCTGGTTGATGAGTACAACATGGACGTTGGTTTTGCAAGAAACTATGCAGAGAATAAAAACCTCGGCATGGAGCTGAGTGGGATTTGAGGGTAACAATGGGGTGAGAGAAAGGCTATACACAGAATCAACGGCAACAGTGTTGGTTCGGTACATGCTGTCTGACATGGTGCTTTTATATCCTTGTACATTGGAGTCTTTGTTGTCGCTACAAACTCCAGGGCTGCCAACTGTATACAGCCTCCAAAATATGGTAATTCATTTTCCTTTCAACGTGTTAACTTCTTCGGACTTCAATTTAATCTACTCACTCCAAAATTCGCTTATCTTCTGCGATGCTTACTAGATGGAAAACTTTTACCCACCAGAGAGTGCTGCCTTGATCAACATTGAGAATTTCTCATTCACTGGGCATCCTTGTTTCTAATTGAGTTAGGCATCACAAAATAGTTCAATTGAGGGACAAAATGTTAAATTTTTGAGAGGTTCAGCACCAGTTAAAGTACTGAAATGTATACAATTTTGGGTTTTCCTCCTCCTTGCTTTCTTCTGACAGCCTCCTGTTCTTGCCTTAACTGCTGACATCTATTTCATTTAAGAAATTCTTGTTCAAATGTCTATGTTTTTCTTCATTTTAAGAAGGATAGCCTACTCAATATATTTTTGTTACCTAAAAGCCTAAGATTCTAATTAGAGGTAGCTCAGGTTAGTGGCAAAATCAATAAAGCTTGAATTTCATTTTATTTTTTTAAATTTCATTTTATTAGCAAATTGATATTTTGTGAAAGTGAATAAAAGAAATTCTTGGATTTTTATCAGTTCAGTATTAAATAGAGATGATGTGCTACAGACATTCAAAGTTTTACTACTTTGTATTATGTTTATGTTACTGTTTTATATATTATTGTGGGATTTTTGTCTATGTGTGTTCAAACATCTGGTGCCCACATGGGACACATTTATCTTATCTCCTCATGATGAGTCCCAGTGAAATATTTACATCATTGTCCTAAAATTTCAGGATATTTGCTGTAATTCAGAATCTGTAGATCATTAGTATATTAGTTTTAGGGAAAATTTTTGAGATTTGTATACCATATTAATTTCTTTTAGGTTTTATATTAAATCATATATATATATACTCTACATTGCTGTTCAAAATATCTAAATAAATATATGTAGATTTTTAGTAGTTATGATTCGAGAGTGATAAATTTTGTATTTTCCTCAAATTACAAACTGTTTGAAAAGAAAGTTCTGTAGTGCAAGAGACAGTGAATATTTCATCTCATTCATATTTTTCCATATAAATTATTATGATAAATTTCCTAGATTTGTCTTTAATTAAAAATACTTTTAACTAAGCTTGGTTTATCAATTCAAAGTTTCTGTAAATGCTCTTTTTGAAATTATCAGACACAGGGGCCAAGAGTTCAATTCCTGGGCCTGAGGTGCCAGCCCTGCCCCCAGGGTGCGCTGAGACAGCAATTGAGACTGGGTGTGGTGGTGCACGCCTGTAATCCCAGCACTTGGGAGGGTGTAAACAGGAGGATCACTAGGAGTCAGATCTATGCAGTGAGACCCTGAACACCCTGTACATTCTGTCCTAAATACAAACAGAAAAAGAAAGAAAGAAAGAAAGAAACAAAGAAAGAAAGAAAGAAAGAAAGAAAGAAAGAAAGAAA
>NDGM011231652.1:0-11156 GCA_002564305.1 Octomys mimax | reverse complement strand
TGAACTCAGGCCCTTGCGCTTGCCAGGGAAGCACATATTCCACTGAGCCATCTCCCCGGACCCCTTATGTATTTTAGATATTAACCCCTACTATGACTTCTAGTTTGTGAGCATTTTCTCCCATTCTGTAGCTTTCCTTTCCCTTTGTTGACTCTTCCCTTTGCTGTCCAGAAATAGTTTTAATTGGATGCGTTGCATCTTTTGTTTTGCTTACAGGTTGGTTACGTCTAGAGGCCACTGACAACGGTTCTCCTGTGAAGAGTGCAGTGGCCACCTCTTCCTTTGCTCACGTGGATGGATTTGAATGCTGGAAACTCAGGTTATGTCTCTGTATTTATGCTGATTTGTGTCAGGTTTTACTGGCTGTGATGGCGGCATAGCAGAGAACCTTTGTTGTCTGTGAAGACACAGAAAGGATTGAGGGCAGGGAGATGGGGGATCCTCTGCCCTGAGACAGGGCGGATGAGACTTCATGGACTTTGGGCAGAGCTTGAGGGGCAGGTTCAGTGACACACTGGAGGTGATTAGGAGCTCCTTTGTGTGGGTGGGAAAGGTGAAAGGAAGTTGTATCCAGGGCTGGAGTGGACAAGGAGGGGGAGTGGTCCCTGGAAAGATGAGCTGTTGTTTTGGGGGTTCAGCCATGCTGGACCAGGGCCATGATAATTTAGCAGTGTGTACTCGGGCCATAACCTATCATTGCCATCTTTTAGTTGCTATGAAGGGGCCATGAATCTCTTAGCCTGCTTCTCATTGAGTGGGGGCATTGTCTGGGGCTCTAGGAGGTTGGCAGGATGATGGTTGACACCCATATAGACGCTGGTGCCAGGTGTTTCCACCGGGATGAGTTTATCATTAGTGATGGCTCACATCCAAGACTGAAGAAATCTTGTGTGGCACCTGCAAGCCGTCTGGGCAAATGGTCCAGAGTCTGGCAGTGAATGAAAGGAACAGCAGAGAGGGAGGGGTCAGAAACCAGAGGGAAAAGCAACACGCGAGTTATCCAGGGGTTTTGAACCCTTAGGCAAAGGTGTATAGGAGACAGGAGTTGTGAAGACCACTCAGGCAACAAGGGCTCAGGATCAGCAGGATCAGAGTTGTCGGGTGGCATGGAGTTGTCTGGGTACTGTTTGGCTCGGGTGACAAGGAGTCAGGAGGGCCATCTGGCTGGCAACTTTGACCTCTGTTGCTGTTGAAAGGATGACCAGGTGGGGGTCTGTCCATGTAGGATCTAATCCTGTAGGCTTAGAGGATTTAAGATACATTAACTCTCCAGGACATATAGATGGCACCAATTGAGTGGTATCTATTGGTTGTGGGAAGTAGGAGTCCGCATATTGTTGCAGCAGGTACCAGAGGAAGGATAGAACAGGGACATAGTCAGCCACAGGAGGAAGGTTACCAGGAGTGAGGAAGTTGTGAAAGAGGGTCTCCCATACATGAGCTCCAATGGACTTAGGAGGGTGGGGGTCCTGGGGAGTGCCCGGAGTCTAGTTAGTGCCTAGGGCAGCTGAGGCGAAGGCAGGTGCAGCTCCAAGATAAGTTTGGTGAAGTGGGCCTTTAGAGGCCCATTTGCCTCTATTCCCCATTGGTGTTTAGGGGCCATTGGATGTTGGGGAGCACAGGAGAAGCGGAGGGATCCCTGAGGCAAACTGGCACGGGGTACAGTGGGTGGCACATGTGGCACTGGAAGTGTCCCAGGGAATATGGTCCATGAGAAGAAGGAAGAGGGAGGGAGGAGCTGGCTGCTCCACTGGACTTGGCTATGTAGGATGAGCACTGTGTGGAGAGAAGTGACAGAGAAGTGCGGCTTTTGGAGGAGAATTTCCTCATGAGAGGTCACGAGGAAATTACGGGTGAAAGACAGTGTCTCGAGCCAGCAGAGGACGGGCCCTGTCTGAAGGGGTCCTGTAGGTTGACCACCAACACCCTCTCTGGAGACTATAGATCTAATACAGTGACTTGAAAACTGAGGGAGAACATATGTGGCTCCTGTGTCAACAAGAAGAGGTCCAGTGAGGCTCTGGGCTCTAACAAAGCTACCTTGATGGGGTGGACCTCAAGCCTGCCACTTCTCTTTAGACACAAGACCGAGGAGGTCGTCTCTTGATGGATCTGGCTGCAGTGAGTTCTGTGAGGCAGGGAATTGGGTGACCTGCTCTCTGTTGATATGACAGGGCAGTCATGTTTCCAGTGGCCCTCAAGCTTGTAGATGGGACCAGGTCCAGGTGGTGGGCACGGGTCGGGGCAGGCTTGTGCCCAGGGTCCTTCTGTGCCACACTTGAGACCATCCAGGAGGACCTCGGGTGGCAGCAGTGTTTAGGCTCAGGATTACCTTGCGGAGGTCCCGCTTTGATGGGAGTCCAGAGTGTCACGGCCAAAAGCTGGCACTTGTGCATAGTCAATTTTTGCCTCTATTCTTGACGATATGAAAAAGCCAGATTAAATGAGTCTCCCTAATGGGGTTTGAGAGCTAAGATCTGTCTTTAAGCTTGTCATGAATGTCAGAAGTGGATAGGAATTAATACAAAATAGGAATTAATAACAATTGTTACTTAGTTGAGAGCAATCCATTTAATTATTAAAATTTTATCTGTGTATATAAAGCATAACCAGAGAAGCATTGTTTCTTACCAATCCTGGATGTTCTAGTAGTTAAATCACTGTAGAATATTAACAGACAGCAGTTGTATGATTTTACAGAGATCATTCGACATCAGTAGTCATACATAGCCGCGTAGCATAGCAGGCATGGTGAAATCTCCATTCTAACTCTCACATAAGTTTTTGTTGGAAAATTATGATTTGACTGATGACCTCATGTTGATTTGACATGAGCCTCTTATTACAAATATCTAGAGCACAAGAAAAAGGCATATGTTTAAATCTGAAAGAAAATTTACATTGTGGAATACTGTACATTTGGAAGGCATGAATACTTTTAATATCAAGAACATCCTTTATGAGAAAACCTTATTTTAATTTTTTTTTTGAAAAATTTTGTCTTTTAACCAATGACCAAATTATTGGGGGTGTCTTCTAAGAGACTATGTAGATTATTGGGGGTGTCTGATTAATAAACAAAGGTTGGCCACCCCTGTGTCCGCCAATTAGAGTCCTGTCCAATAATCCCTGCCGATTTGAAGAACATTTGTTTCAGTATAGACCTATTTTGATATCATCTAAACCAGCTGATAACACAGAAGAAAGCATGTTTTAAGTCTGTATCCCAAAGCTCAAATTAAAAGAGGGATAGCTGTTCATAGAATGACATAAAAAAACACTTGTAGAACACGCAAATGAACATCTTTACAAAAACAGAGTACACTCAAGTATATTTTTGATCCAATTAAATTATAATAACATTTTTAAGTCTATAATTATAAAAAGACCAGTCAGAGTCAGAACTTTTGTAGGCTAATTAATAGAGATCTCTTATAAGAATTTGAAAAATATAAAAACCTCTTATTTCTAGTTACTATATATGTCGTAGGAGAGGCCACAAGATGGTGGTGGCCCTTCACATGATAAGGCACTAAAAGGCAGCGCTCTGACATCACAAGAGGAATGACTATGAGATGGTGGCAGATGTCCACATGGCCGGGAAGATGGCAGTGACCCGGTCAGGGCTCTGATGTCACAGGACAAGCCACCACATGGTGGGAGTGGGTGGCCACGTGGCGTGCAAGATGGCAGCAGCTGGCCACATTTCAGACAGCCTCAGGTCAGGAGCGAAGCTGGGGGAGTCGGGTGGGATGGAGTATAGAATGGAGGAGGAAAACGGTTGGAGGAGGGGCCATAGCTACCTGGCGTCCCCATACAGAAGAGGAAAGAGCGGCGGCAGAGTCCACAGGGGAGCCGGAGGCAGAACAGAGCACAGAGATGCTGCTGCAAGGCTGGAGTAAGTATAGTCACAGGGGGAGGACACTGACAAGGCAGAGTTCTGGCAGAGGGGTGGAGCGGGCAGTACCTGTGGCTGAGGCAGGGGGTAGCAGAGGGCGGAAGGTGGGAGGGACGTCTTCAGGCCAATAGTGGCTTCTAGGGGATTTCTAGCCTTTTGCCATGCACTGTCAGAAATTTTAAAAAATTACTTGTTTCCGTTTGAGATGTCCTTGAAGTCCAAGGGCGCTGAGGTTCTTTAGCAGACAACCCAGTGCCGCACGCTCTGGAGGGTAGGAATAATATCTCCCGTGGCGGTCAAATTAAAAGTGAACCAAAGATTAGGGCAAAAGCCTGCTGTCACTTTCTGCTAAAAAGCTGTCACTTTTTAGCCTGGAGTGAGTGTGAGAAAGAGGAGACAACACCCACATTAGCAGTCATCACTAGAAAAAGCAGGGGGCTGGGGTCCAGAACGATGAGGAAGACGGGGGTCCCGACATAAGCTCGTGATTTTCGAGATGAGACTAGAGGAAAGATGTACAAGACCCCCATAGTTTTGGGGCTCACAGGTGAGGACTGAGACTGGCCAGTGCTGGATGTGAGCTAGCAACGGCAGGCGGCAGAGGCAGAAGCAGAAGCAGAAGGCGGCTTGGTGAGGGAGCTCAAATCCAGGGCAGGGATGCCCGGGAGCCACACTACTCACCAATCCAAGTCACTGCACCAAAAATACCAGGTTTTATCAGTGGCAGTGGTGGTGCAGCAGAGAGGCAGAAAGAAAGGAGAGGGGAAGCCTTTATTAACCCTGAAGACATGGACAGGATTGAGGGCAGAGATAGACAGGTGCTCTGACCCGAGACACGAAGGGTGAGGCTCTATGGACTTCTGGGAGGGACGCAGTTTGAGGGGCATTTTCAGTGCCACAAGGGGCTGATTGGTGCTTGCTTGTATGTGTGCAGGAGGGGTAAAAGGAAGTTGTATCCAGGGTTGGAGTGGGAAGGAGGAAGCGGTCACCAGGAGGATGACTGTTGTTCTGGGATTCGGCCATGTTGAATCAGGGCTGTGACAGTTTAGCAGTCTGTACTGGGCCAGAACCTATCAGCAGTGAGCCCACGGAAGTAAAGTCCTTCGCCCTGCTAGTAGAGCCAACATGGGGAAGGCGGCCTCTCCAAAGCGGCTGCACCGCTAGGAGCCCTTTCTCTGTGATGAGTTGATGTTAAACTAACATGGCAAAAACCACTCTTCAATCTCTGTGACCCTGCTTCCTCGTAAGACCGCAAGGAGGCTCGGTGTACCATCAGTAAATCGTCAACAGATGGAGAGTTCCCAGAAGAGAGCTACAAAACAAATCAAAGTGAAGGCTGAAGTGTTTCTAACTGTAGAAAATAACTAAGGGGTTGCTGACCGGCTGAAAAGTGCCGCTGTGGTAGTCAAGACCACGAGTATGCAGGTGCACGTTAAACGAGAACTACACGACACCCCCAGAAAGAGTGCGTGCTGAGTAACATTCACACTGCCCCTTAAGGCGCTGTCCTGTGTTAAATGACAAATTTGTTTGCCAAACAGGATGTGGTTTCTAGCTTTAAAACCTCTGCACTTCTAAGGCTCTCTCACCGTCTGTCCTCTCCTGCCTATGGTCAAGCATTCCTGGGCCCGGTAATAAAAGGCTCATAAATTTTGGTATTGGATTCTGGTCTGGTTTCTGTGTTGAGAACCCAGAACATTCTCCATGGCACTGTGTGAGAGAGGTCCACCCTCCTCCCCCACGCATGTCCACTTTCCCAGAGTCCTTTGCTGAAGATGTTTCCTCTTACCCATTTTTACTCTCGGCTTCCCTGACAAAGCTCAGCTGACCGTGGATTAAAGACCTGCGGCTAAGATCCAGCCACAGGGAGTCCTACAGTGAAGCTGCCCAGAACACGCATCCACTCTTCTGCCCAAGTGATGCGCCTTATCTATTTCAGACTCCGGACAAATGGCCTGAGTTCAAGGGTCCCATGCCTGGGGCCCTGCCTGTGGTGGTGGTGGTGTCCCTACTTTACCCAAGGACGCAGGGGTGGGTCACTGCTGTGTGGCTGGGTCACCTGGCTGCCTGGAGCCAGGCATGTGCTGCAGATGGAAGGGGTTTTGCCAAGACAGCACAGCCGCCTGGAAGTTGGCGCGGATCTGAACCCAGACCCTGGACTTCATCAGAGCAGAAGCCCGATTCCCCAGAAAAACAAAGGTGTGTACACAGAGTGTCCTTGGGAACAGTACTGAAACTGATTTCCTAAAAAGGAAAAACAGCAAGTGGGCTGTCCGCCTTGGCGCGCTCTGTGCCTGGCTTGTCAGGAACCCTCTGCGGAGGCTGCTCCCGGAGACAGCAAGCACGGTGCATTCCCGGGGCTTTTCCTTCTCGTTGCCAACAGCTGCAGGGACATCAAGGTGTACAGAGTCTGTTCCTCTAAACACAGAGGCAGCTGGCCTCTCTGCTGCTCTTCCAGGGGCCTCTTAATTTTTTCTGGGCAGGCTCTTCCCAAGGTCTTCTGACAGATTCCTCTGTGGCCACCACAGGTCCAGCTGCCACCAGACTTGAAGCCAAGTGGAAGAGGCTGTGCACAGCAGACAGCCAGGTGTGCTCTCTGCGCCGGCCCTGCAGGTGCCCTGACAGCGTCCAGCATAGGCAAGAGCTCAAGGAATCCAGAACAGGAAGGGCCCAGTGTGGCTCTACTTGTAGCGCACGGGCAGAGCCCCCTGAGCCACTCTTGCTCCGCCCCCACCCTGGCCTCTACCCTCGGCCCACTTGGGCTGCCTCTCCACTCTCTTGGGACATCACTCGTGTGTTCATTTCTGGTAATGCCTAGGAGCTAGTGCTTGGTGGCTCACTGCTGCGACACTGGCGGGGGTGTTTCGGGATCAGCAGCACGCCGCACACCCCCCCTTCCTTGACCACTCCCACCCCAGTCAGGGCTGACAGGGGTGCACTTATTCCCCAGGCGAGAGCTCAAGGAATCCAGAACAGGAAGGGCCCAGTGTGGCTCTACTTGTAGGGCACGGGCAGAGCCCGTGAGGGGGCTCTCTGGATTCCCAAGAGCTCTGAGGGGGCTCTCTGGATTCCCAAGTCATCCCACGTACCCCAGGACAGCAAGGGTTGGCAGGGGCTGAGGGCTGACTCTGCCTGAAACACAGAGGTCCCTGAGTAGCTTCCCAGTGTCCCGGCCCCTGAGGAATGAGGCCTCACCCCCAGCCAGGCAGGGGCTCCCTCGGGTGGGAGCCTCCACTGGGGCTGATGTCACTGTCCCCCAGCATTCAGCCTCTCTCTGGGACCTTGTCCTGCCCGGCAGCAGGACGGCTGTGTACACCTGTACTTCCCTCGTGGTTCTAGAGATTTGGGGTCAACCCTAGAGTGGAGTCTGTCCACTGTCTCAGAGTTTCCTTTTTACTCCCCACACTTAGCATTACACAGAAAAACAGCAGGGAAGCAGCCATAGGAGGGACGCATGCTCCAGCGGACTTCATCCCTCATCCCTCTGAGCGCCACCCCGGGCAGGGCGGCTGTGTCCCGGAGCACCTGCAGTCCTCCTGGGTGTGGCCTCCTCCTCCCACATGGTTGCTCCATGGTGACTTTTCATCCTCAGCTGTTTGAAAGTTCTCCTGAATCCTGTGTTACCCCTGGCCACTGTGTCCCCCAAGGAGCCCCTGCCAGCATGCACCCTGCGTGTCAGCCCCACTTCCAGCCACTGCCTGCACCCTGCTCTGAGAGACCTTGTGTGCTCTGGCCTCAGTGAGCAGGCCTCACTGCTGGAGAGGTCTGACCTGTGCCCAGCCAGCCGGTGCTGCCACTGGCCGAGGACCTGAGTGCCCTAGTGTGTGCCAGAGACCAGCGAGCGCAGTTAGGAGCCCTGGTTGGCCAGTGCTCTGCCTGATGCCACCAAAGTGGCCCAGGAGGATGTGGAAAGTGGGGACTGTCGGGGCCAGAGTCCTCACCAAGGATGAGCCTGCATGTGGGCAAGAAGCAATAGAGAGAAGGCGTTGGGGAGAAGGTGGGTCACCCAAGGGGACACAGTCCTGAGGAAACTCAGCAGAGGCTGCCTTAGGAAAGAGGAAGGGCATTGTCCTGTAGGTGGAGCTCAGGAGGCCAGAAAGCCTGGGGGCGGGATCTGAGCCTGGCTCTCTGTCACAGAGGTGCCAGGCGGCGGCACTCACCTGGCCTCTCCCCGAGCCCCATCACCACAGCTGCCCACAGTGCTTGACCTGGGTGTGGGGGCTTGGCCTCAGGGTGGTCACCACAGGCTTGTCTTCATTAGGGAAGCTGCTGTTGCACCCACTTTGCTCCCAGCCCACACCCCTGACAGAAGGGCGGCTATGGAGCTATATCCCCGCCCCCTCCTTGTTCTGCTCCTCCTTGTGCCTGCCAGCTCATTCTAGGACCAGAACAGACTCGAGGGAACTGTTATGGCTGGGTCTAGATGTGCCCCAAAGCCACAGGTCCAGTCGGAGGTGGGGTTTTTCGAACTGTCTTGGACTAGGGCATGCAAGGCTGGGATCACAGCTGGGTCACAGCGTAGTGCTAGAATTAAGGGCGTGAGAGCCACACTGCCCTAATCCCAGTAGCCTGGCTGCAGTGTGAGGGACACAAAGAGGCTTGTCCTTTCTCTCAGTTGCTTTGCTGTGCCTGCTCTGGGTTGTTTCTCTTCCGCCCTGCTGCCCTGCCTTGCAGCAGCTGACTAGGCACCCTCCACGAACTGAGCTAAATAAAGCTTTCCTCCTTTAACTCTAGGTGTTGGATATTCTATCTCAGCAATGAGAAAGGTAAGATAGAACTTGGTGCTGGCTGCACCTCACCATGCGGTCAGGACCTGACTTGTGGGAAGCGTTGGGGAAGGTTCTGAGGAGCTAGCCAAGAAGTGGCGCCGGAATGCCCAGGCTGTCCTTGATGGGAGCTGCGCCGGACTGACGCACGGCGACTCGCTCAGACCAGAATATTGGTAATGTGCTCCCAGGGACAGACCAGGCTGAGGAGGTTGCCACCGGGAAGAAGGACGGCACTGGCCGTTGGGCTCCGGGTGAGGTGTGTGCCGCAGAATTCCCGCAAGCCCGAGCGCCATCCTGGCAGATGGTGCCGTGGGTGGGTCCTGCCTGCCCTGGCTGTCGAGTATCCTGGTCTCGGGGACAGCAGTGGCCCACACTGGGGAAGCCTCGTGCCCTGAGTCGGGTGACCGCTGGCTGAAAGCTGGGAGGAGGCTGGGCGTCCAGGCAGGGTCTCGGGCTCTGAGGTCCACCTTGGGAGAGCCCCAGCTGGCCCTGGTGCCTGGGGGGGGGGTAGGAGAGGGGCAGCCGACGCCCGCAGAGCCGCGCTCTGGAGCAAAGCCGCGCCAGCTTGCAGGCCCTGGCCACTGGGGGGCGCTCGAGGCGGGGGGACTGTTGGGGACGGGGCGGGGCGGGCGGGGCACCGCCCTCTCCTCTGCGGCAGACCGAGGCTCGCTGCCCGCCTGAGCTGCTCCTCTGCAGCGTCCGCCTGCTGCTCGGTGGGTTGACCACACCTCCCGAGTTTCACAGGCGGAACAAAGACGGCAAGTGGATGGCTTCCCAGCCAGGCTGGAAGGAAGGATTTTAGGCGCCCTTCACAGTCAGCTTCCACTACGGTGTTTATCTGGAGTCAAACAATAACCAGATGACCACTTAGACGGAGACTAAATTAACTTCGTGTTATCTGTAAAAGTGAGGTGTTTTCTAGGCGAGTGAATAAGTGCTTTGAGGCAAAATGTTCAGAACACCTAGGGTGAATGTTTGCGAGCATTCTTAGGCTGTTATTTCATAAAACTTCTGCCCTAGTTTTCACTTTTTATAATTTTTAAAATCTATTCAGTGAATTCCCGCAATACAAATGGCTGTTAATTCTTGACATCGATGTGGGCCGTAGAGCTACGACAAGCTGAGCCATTCTCTGCGCTCTTCCTGTGAAGAGGGCGTCACGCAGGAGGTGGCTGGGGGGCGACGCGTCTACGAATCTGTCTGCGACCCGGACGCCGTCTTCTCCGAAGTGGCCTTCCGGACAATCGGCGCCCGTTCCTGAAGGCAGGGTCCGGATGCCCCCGAGCGGGGAGGACACCCTGCCCGGCCCCTCTTGGACCACAGCCCCGCTCGGGCGCTGGACGTGGACCCTGCGGCAGACTCCCCTACGCCGAAGGCTGAGCGGCCAAACCCTGGAGCTGGCGGCTCCCATTCAGCAAACGAGGGCAGTGGTTTTGTGTTCTGGGCTGTTCCTAAAGCTCGCCCTCTGAGTATCCTCTGAGAACCCGAGCCGGCTCTGGATCCACACACAGATACCTTGGCAGGGAGTGGGGCGGGAGGGGAGAAGGCCACCCAGAGTGGCCGCGGTTCTGACAAGGCGTCTGGGAGACTTGGGAACGGAGCCGCCTCACCACCACGGGCCATATATGCCGAGCAACACCTCGCTCAAGTCTGTACCTGCAAAACGGGCCGAGGGTGAGACCGTCTGCGTTGATCACGGACAACTACACGTCTTTACGCAGGAGGGCTCCGCTTTGCACAGTTTATTGAAAAAAGAAATCACAAGCCCATAGCAGAGGAGGTAGGCTCCTTCAGGGAGGTCCAGGACAGATTATTAAGGCTTAAAAATAAATCTTGATTTGTAGAGTGCTTCCGGCTGGCTGTGGACACTCCCCCAGGAAAGGGACAGTTGGGATAGCTGTTACTCCGGAGTTCTCAAATCCTAAACCTTGCTTGTCTTGGGAATCTTCCAGCCATGTGGCCATCAAACAGAGTGAGCCCCCTCTCTTCCTGGTGTCATGGTGAAGGTGACTGGCTTTCATTTTAGAAGGGCGATGAACACTTTTGATAGTATGTTGTTTTGCTTTGATTGGGGGGAGGTTGTTTTATGTTGGTGGTTGTTTTGGAAAAAGTTTATAAACTGATTTTTGTAGTTTCGATATTTAAAGCAAAAAAACAAAAATAAACTTTTTGGAAACTGCACTGTGTCCCTTAGGCAGGGCAGTGCCAACTTCCTACGACACCACAGCTGGAGAGGGGCTTTGCCGGGGCTTGCCCTCAGCCATGTGAAAGCCTGCTTCGTTGCCTGCCTCATGCCCTCTGCACCGGGAAACCCGACAGGATGTTTGTGCCCGAGCTGTACATGTTTGAAGTGTGCAGAGCAGCCTGGACACAGCTTAGCTTCTGTGTGGATAGAGCACCATGTTCACTAACGTGCCCCTGGGGAAGCAGATGTACATACTACATGTGTCCACTCAGGACCTGGCCACCTGGTGGGAGTCCCAGGGCTG
>NDGM011231648.1:8498-18757 GCA_002564305.1 Octomys mimax | reverse complement strand
TTTTCTGGAACCAGGGATTGAACACAGGCCCTTGTGCTTGCCAGGGAAGCGATTATTCCACTGAGCCATCTCCCCGGCCCCTAGAAACTTTAAAAAGTGTATTTCCATTGACTTTATATTAGCTCTTCCTTGTTTTTTACACACACATATAAATATGAAAAAATGTATATAACTGACATAAGATTGATACTGTTTAGTGGAAATCTTCAATGACCTTTTATTTTTTAATTTTATTTTTATTTTTATTTTTGGTGGAACTGGGGATTGAACACAGGCCCTTGCACTTGCCAGGGAAGCACTTATCCCACTGAGCTATCTCCCCGGCCCCTCAATGACCTTTCAAATGGGCTCATCTAATATAATTATATTTTACTTTATTCTTTATCCATGACCATGCAGTAACTTCTCTTTCCTTCTGGATTAGGGTCTGTTATTTTGTATATGCTACTCCTGGAGGTATTAGAATATTTCAAATATGTATAACTGGAAAATATTTTACTTTAAGTTTTCAAAAGTATGTTTGCAAAGTATAAAATTTAATGAAGACAAATCTTTTTTCCCAGTCGTTTGCATAAATAAGTCTAGTTTTTTACCCACTTGCTCTTTTTTTTAAAATGTGGAATAAGATGCAATTAAATTTTGTTCTTCCATTGCTAATACTTTTTATGAATATGCTTTAATGATTTTTTCTTTACAATTAGTTTTGACAATTTCATTTTTGTATATCTTGGTATGATTTTATTCATATTTCCTGTGCAAAAGGTTCATTTTCCTTGGAAATGTGGTGCTATAATTTTAACCAAATTCAGAAATTTTAAATCTTTAAATATTTATTGCCTTCTACTTTGCGAATTCTAATTATATGAATGTAAGCTTCCTGATTTTGGCACAAAGTATACTATTACATGACTGATCTATAAATTCTTCTACATGTTTATTTTAGACAATTTTCATTGTTGCATTCATTTAAGTTTGTAAATGATTTTTTACAATATGCAATCTATTATTAATCTATTATGTATTCATTTCAGAAATATTTTTCTAAAATTCATTCTATCTACATCTTATATCTTTCACATTTTAATATTTATCTGCAATTTTTAATTTACTATATAATTATTAATTTTCAATAAAGTTAATAATGAGTAAAAAATCAAGTAAAGTAATTAAATAATCAAATTGTAATCTTATTGCTTGACCATAGTTTTGTCCCACCTCCAGCCCACCTAGTGCCCTCCTACTTTCTCCACCTTAGACTCTCCTCTCTTCATGGCTTTGCTCTGCAAAATTCCCTAAAAATGGCAGATTCCTTTGCAATTCACTCAAATTCCCTTCTGTCCTTCTCTTGGACAGAGCTTTCTTTCCTCCAGTAAATATATTCTGCTCTTAACCTCCATTGTTCCTAAAATTCATTCTTTGGTTTTAGAGAACACAAACCTAGCCCAGGTATCTTTCAGGTTGGGAGTTTCATTCACCTATATCCATATCCTGATTTCACATAGATGTGACCTTTTAAAAATCTTTGTAAATACCTACAACTTGGAATAAAAGTCTTAAGTTACTGTTTTATAAACCCAACCATCTTCTTATGTAGTCTTGAATTACTCCCCAGGCTATCACATATCTCAATAATTGATAATATAAATTATTAGTAACTGTATATATATATATATATATGTTAGCAACTATATATATTATTGGTAACTATATATGCATTATTAGTAATATATATATATATAATTTTTGGCAGAATAGTTTGACTTTATGCTACATAAAATAACTTTTCCAATGATTTTACTTACATGAACGCTTACACTTTGGTCAGTGATTGATAACATACAGTAGTAATCTCTTATGGTTGTATCACCTAGTAGCAACCTAGCTATTGTAATTGGTATAAGTAGACCCTCTGATGTTTATAAAATGATAGAATCACCTAATGTTGCATTTCGGAGAGTGTCTGCTTATTGTTGAGCACCACATTCTATTTTTTATGTGGTTGGAAATTTTCATGTGTAAGGAGACATTAATATACTCACTCTCAAAGATGCTTTCTTAGAAAATATTTCTGCTTTTATAGCACTTTTAATCAAACTAAGCATTCGATTTTTTGCCTTATGGGCTGAGCCATTTCACAACTAGATACTCAGATTAATCATATGTTAAATCTTCAACAACTTTGCTTCCAAAAAAATGTGGGTGACTCGTATTTTAGAAACAGAGAAATTAGGAAATTCTAGCAAATTATAGTATTTAAAGAACTGCCCAATGCAGGAGTCTTTAGTTTTAAAGACAGAGGCATTATAAGGGTGTATTTAAGTGGCAAGATATGGAGTTAGATTGCTTGAAATTATAGCCAGCACTACCTTGATATATGTTAGTTTCTTAGTTTCTTTATCTGTAAAATGAAAACAATAAGTAGTACTTATGTTACAGAGTTCCGAATTAGTAATTCCTGAATATAGAAAGTGATCATATAAGCCCCTTGGATATACCAAACTTAATAAAATCCATGTTGTGATTATTTTAATAATATTGTTATAATGTCCAAGCATTATCAAGAAAACACCATAGAAGGAACTTTCTGTTTTTCAATTTTGCTTAGAGGGGACAAAAATATTTTTCTACAAATCTAGAAAACAAAATGTATGATATTAATGGTACTCTAGCTATTATTTTTACAGGAACTATATCATCCGAACAAATAATGAAATTTTAGAATTTTAAAGTTTAAAAATTTGGGCGGGCAGGTGGGGAGATAGCTCAGAAGAATAAGCACTTGCCTGACAAGCACAGGGCCTGAGTTCAATCCTTGGCTCCCCCGCTAAAAAAAAATTAAAAGTTTATGTTTAAATGTACTTAAAAAAGTATTTGAAGGAGAAAAGAATGTTAGAATACTAACCTCTACAGTTGATTACTGAACACTGGGAAAAGTTAACAAAAATGCTTAACTATTCTAGTATTTTATTACTACAAAAGCAACTGACTTTTTTAAGGACTTGGGATCTATGTGAAGAATGCTATAAGATAAATCAACCTTCACACGGTAGCCTACAAACAAGATTCCCCTCCCTATGTAAAAACAAGTGCAAGGCTGGTATAAAAGCTGAGTGGAGGGTGCTGCAGTTTGTACAATTAAATCCCCTCTAGCCAGCTCAGCAGGAGAACTGCTGCACAAAGAAAAGACAGAAAGACTCCTACTGGGATTCCTGTTCTGCTGTGATGACCCTGAAAGGTATCAAGCAGGAAAACTGAGTGGTAGACACATGAAGACATCTCCACAGAAAGCTCATTGCAAGATCGTTATTTATCAAAACTTAGCAGCAATCATGTTTTTCAAAATCTTAAACAGAATAGTAAAGATATATGACAGGTTTGCAATATTCTCTCTTTTACCCAAGGCTTATCTCATTCAATTAAAATCTCTTTTCACTGATATTATACTAAAAATGTGGTGAGATGAGATTCACTTAGGAAAGTTCAATTATTTCCAGATTTCAGATAAAGCCAAGACACTGAACACTGCAACTTTCAAATGAGCCATGAAAGATATTTTGCTCTAAAAGAGAACTGATTTTCATGGTCATTAAATTATAGAACAGGCTTTGATGAGAAAACGGAGTTTAATGAGATAACAGTGTCAGGATTTCCCCCCATCTTGTCTTACTTTCCACCTCCACTCATTTATCACCTTCGGGCTATCATTACACTGAGACAAAAAGAATGAAAACAGAATGAGATCAGAAAGCAAGAAAAACAAAGATGAATTGTGACCAAGAAATGAGAAAATGCTGCTGTAGAGCACGGAGGTAAAGAGAAAACAAGAAATAAAACTTTTTGGAACCAAGTCAGTCTTGCCTCCACTCAGTTTCATATATATCTGACAAAGACATATTTTAAGTATTTAACAGGAATATGAATTCAGGTACCAAAGACATTTTTCTTTGATTTCACTTTATGATTATAAACATATTTTGCTACATGTGTGCAGTTATAAAGCCTCAAGGTAGAACTCAAGGTACTAATTCTAAATTCAACATAACAGAAGAAAAAATTCTAAAATTCATATGGAACTACCAAAGATCCTCAAGAGTCAAAGCAATCTTCAGAAAATAAAAGGATTTATAGTACTTGATTTCAAAATATACTGCAAAGTTACCCAAAACAAAACAGAATACTACTGGAAACAAGGTACATATGAAGATTTTGGGGACAAGATGTATATCCCCAAAGTAGATCTAAATAGATCAATGCAAAACAAAATACAATAGTACTAGAAACAAGGTATATAAGAAGATTCTGGGGACAGGGTGTATATCCCCAAAGTAGATCTAAATAGATCAATGCAACTATAGTAGTCAGTGGACTCTGGCAAAGGGGCCACAAACACACAATGGGGAAAAGCTAACATTTATTCTAAACTGTTTTTAGAAGAACTATGTCCCTATATGTAGATAAATGAAATTATACATTATCTAATACCCAAAAATTCCACTCAAAATGAATTTATGATTTAAATATAAGATCTGATCACTGAACTAGAAAAAGCTTAAGGGAAGTGCTGCTTCACATTGGTCTGGGAAAGAAATTTTTTTGGATATGACCCCAAAAGCATAGGCAAAAAGGAAATTAGAGAAACCGAAAAGGTTCTGTACAGAGAACAGAAGAGTCCACAGAGAGAGGTGACAACTTAGAAAGTATTCACAGCCCACAATCTGGCGAGGAGTTTATATCAAAAATATATAATGAATTTAAACAATGCCGTAGCAAGGAAGCATATAATCTGGCTAAAAAATGGGGAAAGACCTGTGTAACTTGTCTCAAAAGAAGACATAACAATGATCAAAGAATATACATAAATACTCACTATCATTGAGCATTAAAGAAAAGCAAAGCAAAATCACAGTGCTACATCGCCTCGTAATAGATGCTGGCTCTTACAAGAAAGGAAACAGAAATATATTGGCAAGGATATGAAAAAAAAAAAAAGACTCTTTACCCTGCATGGCAAAAATTAAAATAATACAGCGTGGAAAATCCCTCAGAAAAAAGTACCATATTACCCAGAATTCCCAGTCCATGGTGTATACACACAAGAGCTGAAGCCAGTTTCTGGGAGCATTATTGCCCTCTCATGATCACTGCAGCCTTCCTGCCAATAGCAAGACACAGATGCAACCTCAGTATCCAATGAGAGGCAAGTGGCGAGGAAAATGTCACATGTATACACAAAAGGATGCTCTACCTTTACAAAGAAGGAAATCTTGTCATTAGAGATAATATGGGTAAGCAAAGGCCTTTATGTTAAGTAAAATAAGCAAGGTACAGAAAGACAAGTCTTGCTTGTCATGTCATGGCTTGCATGGAGTTGTCCCCCCAAATCCTCATGCAGTCATAGGTGGGGCTTTGCTGAGGCAGCTGGATACAGAGTGTGTGAATATGAATTAAGGGTAGATGCTAATTCAATTAACATACTGATTGATTTAGCATAGTTCTGGGTGTGGGCAATGGGAGGACCACCCTACGTGTGAGGGCAATAACCAGTAGGCTTGCAGCCTGAAGCACCTACCAGGCAAAAGGAGGCTTGCTGCTCTGCTGCCTGCAGCTTTCTACCTGCCTTGCCATGGACTGATTTTCCTCTGCCATACCCTTCATTCTACTCTCCTATGCCATTGTGCCTTGGTACCAGTCAACTATGGACTGAAATTTTCACAAACTATAAACTAAAATAATCCTTTCCTCTTTAACTTGTGGGCATCAGGTATTTTGTTTCAGCAACAAAAACATAACTAAGGCCTTCTGTGAGTTCACCTGGATGTGGAGGCCAAGGGCACTGAAGTAATAGAAACAGAGTAGAATGATAACTGCTGGGTAGTGAGAGAGAGGGGAGTGAAGATGAGGTAATATTAGGTGAAACACATAAAATTATAACTACATTGGATTAATAATTTCAAGAGCTCTATTTTACAGTATGATCAATATGGTTAAATATTGCATATTTAAAATTTGCAAAGAAATCTGATATGTTCTCATCACAGAAAACAAGTATGTGAAGTTATAGATATTTTAATTAGATTGATTTAATAATCTCATAAGGTATTCCTATGTCAAAATGTCTCATTGTCCATTGCCAGGATATACAATTTTTATTTGTCAATTATAACTTACTAAAGCTTTCAGAGGATAGAGACTCCTCATGGTCACAGTCAAGCATTAAAAAGTTAAATTTAGGATAATTGGAATTGGTTTGCTTTTTTTGCTTAACAAGGCTATGATTTATTTGTCCCTCTCACGTTTGCCTCTGTGGAGTCTAATTTTTATGGAATCTCTGGCTATATACTAAAGATAGGCCTATAAATGTCACATTGATGAAAGTACTAACAAGTTGGATGCTGACAACTAATTCTATTAGGACCATGAAGGTTAATATGACCTTCTTATTTTCCCCTATATCAGAATTATACTTGGAATAAATGCAAGGCTTCTCCATTGCAATATAGAGTACCATGTACTTTACCATAAATATTGCCCCAGATAGATTTTCTCTGAAGGTTGCAGACAATGTTACACTGTTACTCTAAACAAAAAGCACTAGTTCAGGTATTTCAAAAGAAGTGACAATGAACTGGCACTATCAGAGGTTTTGCCAGATCAATATGTTCCATAGGTTAACTCATCAATACTACCGCATAGTGAAGACACTGTAGGTTAATTTCTAGGCTTAAATGTTTTATACTCCAATGTTTTATGATGACCTAAAATCTTAGAACTAGTTATAGATGGGATAAGGGATTAGGGTTAGGGTTAGAATTAAGGAAAATCAGATATACCTGTGCATAAATTACATAAAAAGTTTTTTACTCTATTACTGTCTCCTTACCATTTAGAGATCAGTTTCAACATCAAGGGTTCTAAAGTGTACTGAAATATTCTAAAGTAGTTAATAAACTATTTTCCAATGTTCTTTTGAACACATATCATCCTGAGACGTCAGAGAACATAAAGTACAGAGTTGAATATGCATGCTAAGTTGAGAAAAAAAAGGCTGTCTGGCATCCAATGAATCTCAAAATTCCTCATAGAAACTTATGCAGTTATTTTCACATTTCAGGCTGTATTTTCTTTTTCATAAAAATTACTGAAGATACTGTATGCCAACTTCAAATAGTGAAGCCTGAGTGAAAGTCAGAGTCTCACCCATAAAAGGATACCCCATATTATACCAACTGCTAATCTCAATTTTTATAATGATTATATGGGAACCTCTGTTGTAGGCAGAAAAAATACATAGAAATATTGTAGGCAGTCAGACAGGGCTAGGCCCTCAAGGAGACAATATGGAAGACAAGGCCTTGCAACTGTGGGACATACAGGCACTCCCGCTGTGGGCCAGACCTCAAGACAAAGGAGTGAACAAATGCAGCACATACCTCCCTAGAGCTGGGCATCAGGGATTGGGGTTCTCCACAGGTGTCAGTCACTTTGAAGAAGTCAGTCAAAGTCACCAACTCAAGAAGAACCCCTGTTTCATATTCATGTCCACTTACTATGGGAGTCATTTCACTCTTTGGTCCTGGATTTAATCAGTTTAACTTAAGCAATTGTACTTGTAATTGTATTGGTTGACCACAGTTTTGTCTCTCCTCATGTATAAGTTCCCACATTATCTGCCTTAGACCAACCTCACCTCAGTGGTTTTGCTCTATAAAAGTCCCCAGCAAGGACAGATTCCACTCACTGGGGTCCCCTTCTGTACTTCTTTTGGACAGAAGCTTTATTGCCCCCAACAAATGCATTCTGTTCTTAACCTCTATTCTTGCTAACATTCATTTTTCAGTTTTGGAGAACACAAACTCAGCCCAGGTATCTTTCAGGCCAAGTGTTTCATTCCCCTACAGCGCCTCTAATATTACCGGTCTGGGTACACACACACACACACACTCACATGTTCACACATAGGTACAAATACAGACTTGAGAATACAACACTGTTAAAAACAGGAAAGGCAAGAATTCACCTTATATGACTTCTTTATTGTCTTAAATATTTATCTCCTCTCATATTCTTACATTTTACAATTCCCTTGTACAGAAATACAGTGCTAAAATGCCATTGAAAATCTAATGTCTCTTGCACTTAAGCTTCATGAATATTTTACTTGAATCTTTGCCCTCCAGGGCCTTGCATCACTAGAGCAGTCTACTCTTTTCTTGATGCATAAATTATTCTAAAAATGCTTCCAATTTCAAGCAAGGTCAGCCTGGAAAAAATCTGAATACAAACAAGCTTGATTTAATGCAGTTTGAATATAAAAGTATACATATTAAGAGAAACAATGTGCAACTTGTTTTACTCTGTGACCAGTTATCACTTTTGTAAAAATTCACCCCAGTGGTACATTTTATATAAAAATAGTTAATTGTAGTCCCTTTCCCTTTACATCTAATATTTATCACCCATTTGTTTCTAAGACACGTGACAAGGCACAAAAGATATAGTGACCAGTACTACAGAGTTATTTCCTGTCCCCATGGAACAAATAAATCACTACAAACCATGGAATGTGATCAGGGAAGCAGGAAAGGGAGAGAGAATGATAACAAGGGTAGTCTTTGATGAGCTTAGCCCTAGGAAGTGGCAGAAGAGGGCTGTGCAGGCAGAATTGGCCGGCCAATGAGCCAAGACAAGAAAGAATTTGGCCTGCTTGAGGAAAAGTGACCAGAGTGGTTTCAGCAAATTTAGCTGAGTGCAAATGATGGAGGTTGGGGTGGAAGATCAGACGAGGTCAAGTCCTCAGACTTCCAAATGGGCCTTGACGAGGAATTGGACTTCATACTAAGTATCGCTGTAGTTCTCAGGAGAGGGCGGGGTGATATAATTGGATTTGCACTCCCAGAGGCTGTCTTCCAGTGCCACGTGGAAGTGGACTGCAAACAGGTGGGATGCCATATGCTGTGGCTTGGGCCAATACCAGGAAGAGAAAAAATGCAGACAATAATTCAGAAGATAAAGAGTAATCCAGAAAAAAAACCATTTATTTTATTTAGTGGCAAGAATAAGTTCACTTAAAATGTATGCAAGAATATATTGAGAGGAATGAAATATATCTGTTAAAACCACAGAATCATGAAGCCAGGAGAGAACACAGATTTTATGCAGTCTAACATCTTATTTCATAGTTTAGAAACTAGAAGCCTTTTACTTTTGATTGTGATTTTTAAATTGAAATGTATTTTTCACTCTATATAAACCCAGAGATTGTATGTGTCTGCAGTCATTGAAAGGTGTGCCTAGGACTGGTGGCCGTGTTCACCTTGGATTAGGTCACCTGGCGGGTACACACTCGCATTGGCCAAATGTGCTGCTGCTGCCCACTGGGACTTTGCAGTCTCTGGGGTAGCATGGCGGTCTCACAGTGTGCTGGCTTCTTGCCAAGGAAGAAAGAGAGCAGAAGCCATGGTAGCCTTTCATCCTACTGTAGAAGACCCCACAGCTTTATTTCTTCGCTATTCTATTACTTCTTCACCGTAGTCCTACTCTGAGAAAGGGGGATAAATAAAATGTTTAATTCTAGGAAGAAATGATTTGGGGAGTCATATTGGAATCCAGCCAGCTGAGGGAGAAAGAAAACAGCATAAATGAGCTAAATTTCATGTATCAGTGCGGGAATCCAGAAGATGGCATGCAGAATTACTATATCAAAAGTAATAGTTTGCATAGTGATTTAAGACAGTAGTTGCTGTGATAAAGCCAGCCAGTACAAGCTTTTGAGTCAACTGCTAAATTTTCAGAAATGTGATATGCTTAATAAACAGTCATTATTAAAAGCCAAAGTGTTGTGTTCCATTGTGCTGTTGTTGGTATGCTGGAGGCGAATCACCACATCTGAGTGGTAGAAGTCTGCCCAACAGTGAGCCATGACTCAGCCCTTCCAGTGTTGTGCAGATGACGTCACACAGGCATGGCCGGCAGCCATGCCAAGAACATTCATATCACAGGAATCAGCAAGCACTATGCATCACAGCTTCACATGATTTTGTTGATTGTCTCGACTTAAAGGAATGAATAAAATATTACGAATGCTGATTAAATTTCAAAAAGTGTCATTAGTTGGGTTACTAAATTATGAATAGTACAATATTTGAAGAAAGATCATCTTTGCATTTACATATCACACCATTGATGATCAATGAAATTCATATATTTCTTTTTCTTTTCTTTTTTCTTTTTCTTTCTTTTTTTTTTTTTTTTTTTTTTTT
>NDGM011231642.1:1257-13201 GCA_002564305.1 Octomys mimax | reverse complement strand
AATCTAAGATCTGGAATTGTCATATAGCAAATAAATGATGGTTAGATATAAATTTAGATCAGGCAGTATACACATGTTTATCCAGCATGAAATACATTCTTCCAGCTTTGCAGCACTTTCCACTCTCTCTCTCCCTTTCTCTCTTTCTCTCCTCTAAAATACCTTTAATTTCTGGCTGCCTGCATTATCTCTTACTTCCAATCATTGATGTTTTGGATTCTGTGTTCAGCCATTAGTAGCTAACTGGACTTGAAGATTTCACTTGCTTTCTTGGGGCTTTAGTGCTGTATTAATTTAACAACATATTTAAGCTCTGCATGATGATTTGGTCAACATATAATGACCATCTGTATCAACTTCTGTAGCACATTCATTCCCACTTGTGTTGTATACCAGACATCAGAATTTAGTCATCTTAAAACTGAAAGCTTATACACTGCCTCAGCTATTTTTCTTATTGCTGACACAAAATACCCAACCTCCAAACTTAAAGGAGGGAAATTTTATTTAGGTCATAGTTTGCAGAGGTTTTAATCCATAATTAGTTGGCTCAAGGCAGGCGACATTTGTGGTGAGTGGCAGGTAGCAAAGGCAAGAGTGGCAGCCCAGAACTCTCTCTGTCCTTCCTATCCATATCCAGGCTACCTACCCTGCCGGTGGGCAGAGCTCAAACCCTTCATCCTGATGCCCCTAATCCCAGAATCACACAGGGAATCAACCCCATGTCACCTTTAACAGAACTCAGGGATAGGGCCAGTGTGGCATGCAGAACCCAGGATCAAACCCTGGTCCTTGTACTTGCCAAAGCAGGCACTTTATCCACTGAGCTATCTCTCACCAGCCTATGTAATTTTTTCTAAAAGGATAGGTTTAATTTCATTTCTACAGCAACAGATCTTAATGGAAAGGTAGAAATAAACTTTTAAATCAAATTTTTGATCTAAAGTTGCCCTCTTTCTTGCATCTGCACAAAATAAGTGACAGTATAATAATTATGGTCCTAGAAATGTCATTCACACTGACCTCAATTTTAATAATATTTTTGTTCCTTAACCCAAGAATATGATTAAAGAAAATATGTGACCGATATGACCATGAAGAGTTTATGAAGAATTTGTCACTAATAGTTTGAGTCAGAAGTTCATGATGTATCCTAATTTCCTCTGAAATTCAGCTGAGACCCAATTTTTGATGTGGTATGGTGCAGCCTGGCCAAGCCTTTTGTTGCCCTTGAGGTGGCATGTGTCATGACTTCAGGGGTCAGGGATGTACCTAGAGGTTTTGCACAATGATTTGAAGACAGCGGGCTCTTGAGGCCAGAACTGAGGGAAAGTTCTTCACCACTGTTTCCTTGCTTTGTGAACAAGGCACCAAACTTAGCCTCTTAGTTTAGCAAGCTGTGCTACTGGCTCGGATCATGGTCTTTCCATAATATTTTTCTATAAAATCATGATTACAAGCTTGCAACACAGTAGTTGTAAAAGCTGTTAAAAGACACCACTAACTCAGGCATTATAATCACTTTTTTTCTGATGTAATATAGTTTAACAAATAGAACATTTTGTGTGTCATTAAATTACAATTTACTAGGGCAACAATCATTGATTTCTACTCTATTTGAGTAGATTCCTATTTTGCTTGAGTGTTTTAATATGTGCTCTCATTTCTAACTTAGAAAATCTTATTTATTTATTTATTTATTTATTTATTTAGATACAGGGTCTTGCTACTCAGTCCAGACTCTTAGTGATCTTCCTGTCTCAGCCTTGCATGCCCAGGGTCCCAGGGCCAGCAGGACATGTAGTACCAGGGATTGAATTTAGGTCCTTGGCAGGCAGGGGCTTAGACTGCCGAGCTATCTCTGCAGCTCAGACAATCTTTTTAAAATAATATAATTAATTCCACTTTTAACCATAGGAGAAGTAATACAGTAATATTTAGTGTGTAGACTTTAGACTCTTGCATCCTCACCTTCAACCTTTATGAGGTATGATAAAAAATAACAGTAATGTTTATATTTTTAAAAAATGTATCATAGTGAAAGATACATTGGTGTTAATCCGCCTCAAATACCTACCTTTCTGTTGAGCACACTTATGCCAGGTTCTTTCTTCTTTCCAAAACAGCTCTTGGACTTCTCTTCTGTGGGCGTTGTGTAAGATGTGACTATAGTAGTCACTATAAAGATAGAGTGACTACTGCTGCTGATGCCACCCAGTGGAAAGGCAGGCCCACGCAACCTTACAGGGTCTTCTCCTTCTCACTACGTCTTCTGCTGTGTCTTTCCTGGGGCTTCCCCAAATTCAAAATTACCATGAAAGGCAAACATGAATCCATTCAGGATATGGAAGCAGCTACAGCAGCATTACCGAAGACATGAAAGACTTTCAAATTTGCTTCAGAAAGTGGCATGAATGTCGGGATAAATGTGTTGGACAAAGAGGGAATATTTTGAGGGTAATTAACAGCAATGCATCTTTTGCTATAATACATTTAAAATTTTTTTTAAAAATCTGCATGGTATATTGATCATACCTTGCAGCTATGTGACTTCACCAAAAGTACGAATGACTGTGTACCTCAGCTTCTTTATCTGTGAGATTTTTAGTAATTGTCTAATTCAAAAGTTTCTATGAGAATAAAATGAGTCAACAGAATCTTCAAGTTTAGGGCAGAATATGGCCTGAAATACTCTATAAAACTGATCTGTTACTGTTAATAATTGGTACATTTAACAGAGATATAGATTTAGTACTTGGTAACATTTTTAAACATCCAAGGTTACTGACTCCAAATCTCCATTATTTCCTCATTACTATATCACAAAATAATTTTTGTTGTCCTTATAATCCTGTTTAGTGCATGGACCATAATGAAGAGAGAATGTATAAACTGATGAGTTAGGCTTTAGTATTACCCATTTATTAACGCAAAAGAAAGCATTACATGATGATTATGTATGCATATATTTAATATAAATCTGTATATACTTATTTCATGTAAATGTGTAAATATAGAAATTTTCTACAAGCTGGAATAATTGGGAACTGATGCTTATAAGGTCCTCTAGCTTTGAAGTAGGTTTCTATTTAAGGTGTAAATAATGTCGTGTGGAAATGGAATTTAATCACCATCATCTTATGTGTTCTACATTAAGGTAACCACTGGTGCTACTCTACAAAATCGTATACCTAAGAAAAGTCTAGGAGACTAATTACTGAGATTCCTGAGCTCATATTAGTGATGATTCATCTATATTTTGCATTTCAATTGTTTCTCCTAAAATAATACATTTCTCCTCTAGAAGAGGCCATATGTCTGGGTCACTTTTCTCTTATTGCTGGGACAAAATATCTGACACCCAAAATTAAGGAATGGAAGGTTTATTTATCTCACAATTGTGGAGGTTTCAATCCATACTTGGCTGACTCAAGGCAGAGCGGCACATGGCAGAGAGCAGCAGTTCATGGTGGCAAAATAACAGCAGAGAGCAAAGGGGAGAAGCAGCAGCTGCAGCAGCTAGCAAGCCTTTCTCTCCCTCCTACTGTTTTTAGGCTCTCCACACCAGGGTTGGTAGCCCTCACACCCATAATGCCAGCACAGGATCATGAATTACTCACAAACTCTAGAAGCCCATTCCAATGACTTCATTAGGACTTGGAGGGATGACTAGACACAAACCGCAATGCCACGTATCCAGGGAAATAACTTTCCTTAGCAAGTTATAGGTTTAACTGAAGGACAGAACTACTGAGATGAAGCATTATCTGTTCTTTCTCTTTCATGACAGTGTAAAGAGAAAATAGTCATCACTGCCTCCTTGGTGGAGAAATGGAATGGCAAAGAACTATGAGAGAAAATTTTCAGTTACAGTAGGGTTCCTTTCTCTGAGGGGGCTGTGCTGCAAAAGTCCCTAATGGATGCCTGAACTGAAGATAGTGCCAAATCCATCATAGATTATTATTTTTCCTGCATATACATACCCACAGTAAAGTTTAATTTACAGATTGACTACAGAAAGAGATTAACAGTAACAATAGTGAAAGAGAACAATCAATCCAACATAGAGTAATAAAAGTTATATCAGTGCAGACTCTCTCAAAACATTTCACTGTATTTTTATCCTTTCACTTCAAAGAAGCACTCTTTGATATCTCTGAATTGTCAGCATCATTGCTGTCATGCCTTTGGGTCACTATTAAATAAAATAAAATTTACTTGACTACAATCACTGCAATGCAGCCGCAGTTGGCCTGGGAACCGAGGTGGCTGGGAAATGATGAATAGAGAGTAAGGTATACAGCATGGACACACTGGGAAAAAGAGGGCTGATCCAGAGCAAGATGGAAAGTAGGGAAAGCAATCATGCTCCTCAGAGGGGTATACGATCTAAAGTTTCTTATTTGTTTCTGGAACTTTCCATGTATTATTTTTGAGCCAGAGTACACACTGGAGTTCTGAAATCATGGAAAGTGAAACTTTGGGTGGGGAGGACTACAGTAATAACAAAAATATTATCTTCTAAATAATATACAAAAATCAGCTTAGAGGAATAAGGATTTGGTGGTAAAAATAAGATAATTTTCACAGCAGTTTCAATAAAAAGTGATGGACATGTGAGATCTAAGCACTGTACTCACTGAAGTTTCCAGATTTGTTTCCAGGCAACATGGACATTATGCAATGTAAGCACAATTTGATTAGATTTGATATCCAATTCCTTCCCACAATTTCTATGAACAAGTTTTTGGAACCATGCCTGTTTTAGATTGGCAACAAAATGAAATTTTCTCCAGGACTTGCCAGCATTCAGTTATACAAAATGAATAAGAGCAGTATAGGGAAGCAGTATAGGAAGTTAGTCTTTTGGAGGGTGAACAACAGGTGCTGAGGTGATTAGACTTTGCATATTACAAGTGGCTTCAGGGCACTAGTCATCTCCCATGGACCTGCTGAAGTTCTCCTGGTGCTTGTGACTAGAAAAGCATTTAGATGCTTGTATTCAAGTTCAAGACAGTTCTCCAACCAAGTCTTCACAGTCAGCTGCCTCCCAAACTTTGGGTACTGATCCTTAATAAGGGCATTCATTATGAGAGGCTGATGTCTCACACAGCTGCACAATTGCACCATCAAATCTAATTCTCCTTCAAATATTTGATTTCTAGTCCACCTTGGAGGGAGTGTTGGAAACATGACTGAGTAATCCTACATTGGGATTTAACTGGTGATGTTCCACTTCTCTCATGATTGCTGAAGACTGTCACTCTGGACTGAAAGATGCTAATGCAACTTTAGATGCAATTTGGGCCTTTGTTATTTTAGTTATGGCCAAGCTTGAAAGAGAAATTTAATGTGGCTTAGTTTGAAAAATGTTTACACGGATAGACTGATATCGAGCAGAAGAATGGATTTTGAATTGAAATAATGTTAACTGAAAGAATTCAGACTGGGACACACAAGGTTAAGTGTCACATAGTTTCTCTCATGTGAAGGAGCCAAGTGACAGATCAATTGAAGAGCAAAATAAAGGGTAGGTAGTAGAAAGCAAGGAGATGGATCTTTCGAAAAAGAGAACAAAGACATGGAAGATGGGGAGTGAGGAGATAGGTGAGAAAGAGACCATAAAAGACACATTATATATGTACACCAGGTTCTCATGATGAATTTAATCATTATGCGCTTCAAACATGTAGTAATGAAAGTACATGTTAAGAAACAATGTTTAAAAAGATTTGGGCCTATGAAGACTTATATTTCTCATATCTTTCTGCTAAGCTTTTAACTTTTTACCATATATAATGAATGGTCTTGTAATTCTATAAAATTAGATACAGAAAACAGGTATAACCTGCTACTCTTTGTTTGTTTTCTTTCCCTAGAGACTGTTACACTCACCTGATTTTAATGGCGCTAATGAGGTAAGATTATTATATAAAGCAGTTTCTAGGATTCTGTTATTATTTCTAGGAAGGTAAGAATAAAGTATGGCTCTTGGCAAAAAAATGACAAACAACCTCTTGATAGACTAGAATAAATAATATTTGTTTGTCCAATTCACATCTGCTAAGGATTTAGGTTCAAATAATTTACTATCATAAATAATGCTTTAGGAGATATATTTGTAACATAATTGTACATTTAAAAAATTAATTAATTAATTAATTATTTTTTATGTATTTGGTACAAGGTCTCACTACAAAGCTCAGACTCTTAGTGATCTTCCTGTTTCAGCCCCACCAGCACTGGGATTACAGGTGTGCTCCACTGTTCCTGCTCTGGGTGGCTGACTCAGTGCACCTGGAGGCAGGGCCAGCACAGCATGTGGTGTAGGGGATCTGACCTTGGTCCCTTTAGCCTGCCAGGCAGACACTTAGTCTGCTGAGCTATCTCCCTGGCCCATAACTGCACATTTTCATATGTCAATATTTAAGACAAATTTTAGGAAATGAAATACTGAGGAAATTAGAATGAGATGACTATTTGACAATTTATAGTGATGCTGGGCATGGTGGTACACATCTATAATTTCAACACTCAGGAGGCTGAGGCAGGAGAATTACCTGTGAGATCAAGACCAGCCTGGGTTACATAGAGAGACCTTCCAAAGGGGAAAAAAAGCCCAGGAACCAAATTTAGATCAATTCACGCTCTCACACTGAATGAGGATGTGTATTTGCAAACTCACTAACATGGAATATTGACACTTTTAAGTCTTTAACTGGCAAATGTATCTTGGTGAAGATAATTATATATATATATGTATATATACATATATATGTATATATTGTTTTTTAATATTTATATTAGTGACTAAGCCCTATTAAGCTTACATATCACAAGGCTGAAGCACTATCTCTCAATAAAGGCAGCCCTTCCTACCATGATTCCCATGTCCTCAAACCCTGGTGGACTCAAACTACCTTTAAGAAGACCACATTTCCAATAGAGATCATAAGTAATTAAAATTCGGATGCTTCCACAATGGACATACAGTCCATCTCTCTTCTCTTTTGCATTTTTCCTGTTTCATTTATCTCCTATTCTAAGATAGCTACCTCTCTCATGAATTTGTTCACTCCTTTTTAGGCAGAAATTATAGCTCATTTATTTGTATACTTAACCTAAACTTAATGTCTAGTGCAAAGGTCAAGACATATTTTATTTTGTGTTTGTGAGTGGCTTGGCTGGCTCCTGCCATTGGGTTTTCTTTTGGGCTGTGTTTAGCCCACCCCTTTACCTAGCTTGATGTCAGGCAAGACTCTTTTTTCTCTGGGCCACAGTTTTATATCCATGCAATCATCCACTCATCACTCAAATTTATTTATTTTTAAATCAAGATTTTTCAAACCTTTCCTTTTTATTATAAGTAAACAATTATTTTTATGTTATAAAAAGAATTGTAATAACATGCATTAAAGTTGTATGTTTCTACCTAACAAATCTACAGGATGTTTCATTTCAAATGGGTCCTTGGAAACATGGAATAATTTGGACAATTGTCACCTCTTGCAGTGTGTTAGCCCCACCTAGTGAATGATTAATGAATTCTCAAAAACTAATCACCCAGGAAAAAATTTCAAGCTATTGCTGAATCATATACCATCTTGTTCCTAGTCTTTGAGCCTTTAATACAAGGGGTAATTGGAAAAATACAATGACTGATTAAACTTTAATATTTATTTCAGTAAAAGGCTCATTATCATTAATTGTCCTCAAAAGACTCCCCATTTCTTCACACACACTCATCCCCTTGTTCTTCCTGCTTTCTGAAGCAGTTCTGGAAGTCTTTTTTCATGAGTGTCTTTAGGAACTGTGATTAAAACTATAGTGAGTCAGGCTGTGGCAGGCCATCCCAAGGAAAGCCATGCCTGTAAAAACTGACACCATGTCCTCATCCATCAGATCTGGAATCCTGCAATGTGTGGCTTTCCCTCCAAATCAAAATTACTTTGAAGGCCATACATTTTGATTTGATTGAGGATACAAGAGGACATCTAAGTACACTCGTGAAAAAGGACTTCCCTACTACAGAGAAGTTTTGTGAATATAGATTTTAGTTTCCCCCACACTAAACGATGTTTGGAATATGGGTGTTGAATTACAATTTACCATGTTCACCACACAAAGATATGAAAAGTATATGTCCCTTTCCCTTGAAAATTCTTGAAAAATATAATTCAACAAAATATGAACAAACCAAGAAACAGTGAACCACGAACCAAGAATGGAAATGCTGTGGTTTGCACCAATGAGGTACACATACAAATTTCAAATGTGTAAATGAAGCAAATACAGAACTTTGTCAGCAAGTAGTACTCTGGAGGAATCCTTTGATCCTTGAGTTTTCCTAATTGTGGTGAGTTTTGGGTAGAAGAAAATGCTTCAGACTTTTTTTTTTTTTGGTAGTCTGGTTTGGAGCAAAGCTCTGAATGTCATTCCTGAAAATTCAACCTACACCTGCATCTTCAGTCACTTCGTATCTCACAGTAGGGCTTACACCTAACTATGGAGGGTTCTTTCCCCTGTGTTGAGCCTAGAATAATGAATTTCATGTGTGTGAACATATATAGAATTCTAAACTTGAAATTATTTTTGTATACATTTCTGATGTTCCTGATGCAAGATACGAAGTTATACTGGTTTCTGATCCAAAGTATACGTCATCTCCTCCTTTCTTGGAAATTTAAGAACATTAAAGAAGCTATTTGTTTCTTGTGTTCTAGAAATTCAAAGGAATACATCTGGGTTTGTCTGTTTTCCATCCTTTGTGAAAGGTGCTTGGTGAATCCTTTCAGTGTGGAAAGTCACATTATTTGCTGACACATTTATTTGCTTTATTGAATATTTCTCTTTTATTTTGTCTTTTTTTCTGAGATAGTCTCAATATGCAGTTCAGGCTGGACTTGACCTTGCTTTGTAGCCCAGGCTGGTCTCAAACTCTCAGTGATCCTCCTGCCTGGGCCTTCCTAGTGCTGAGATTTCAGGTATGCACCACCATGTCTGACCCTAGTGAATATTTCTCATCCCTGGCTTCTTTGGTTCTTTTATTTTTGAATTGCTATTTTTTGACAACTAGATTTAATTTTTTAAAAAAGGTATTTGGTACAGGGTCTCACTATGCAGCTTGGACTCCTGTCTCAGCCTCCTCCGCACTGGGATTACAGGTGTGTACCACCACACCCAGTCTTGGGGGCTCACTTAGCATGCCTGGGGGCAGGGCTTGCTTGGCATGTGGTGCCCGAGTTTGAACCCTGGTCCTTGCACTTGCCTAAGGTGGCACTTAGTTCCCTGAGCTATCTTGCTGGCCCACATTAGATTTAATTTACTATGCTACTAATTTAGTTTTTTTTTTTCTTACTTTCTATCTTCTTTTACAAACTTTCCAAATATCAGTGTCATAACTCTTAGCCTCTAACTTTGGAATTAATATCTTAAAAAATGTTGTTATCATATTTCAAGACAATTCAACAGCACTTTTTCATTTTCTTAAGGTTTTATCTATATAATATTTCATTTTAATTTTATTACTGTGCTACTTTAGTTTTTATGTGTATACTAACTGGATGATTGCTGCTTTGCTTTGCCTTTTGTTTTGTCTCCATCTTTTAGCAGAGAATTTCTTTAAGAATTTAATCATCGCTCATGGCTGGCTGCTCATTGGAAACAGGGAGGGACTGGAGGCTGGGTGGGAACTCTGAGCACCCACCTGGGCTTATCTTCTGTGAGCTTTATTGTAGGATTTCTGGTGGGCTGCATAGCTGTATGCTTCATGCTCCCCCTGTAGACACTGTTTCCCTGTAGGAGGAGGAATGCTGCATGTCAGCATTCTGGGATACAGGAGAAGTAAGTTAGTTAGCATTCCACTGTTTTTTTATGCAGTACTGGAATTAAAAATATTGCCTTTGATATGAACCAGCCTGTAAGCCCCCTAACATACTAGAACATACCTTCTCTTCATAAAGAGCAAAATTTTAGCTTTTACCTCAGGATGGGTGGGGGTGGAGGGCGCTGGCTCTATGCCTACCCCTTAAATAATCTTTCACCTAGTCCTTCTTCTGAACAAGGGAGAGCTCTTTTCATTCCCACTTGCAGAAGATTTGGATGTGGTTATGTTGTTTGGTAGACTGAATTATCTCTTGTATTTCTTCCTTATAGCTTAAGGTTTGAGTTTTTTTTCAAATATGTTTGCTTTTCAACTTACAGTACTGTGACCATTTTTTCTTTTCACTCTTTTTCTATGTATCGGCCCTTTAAAACAATTGTCTTTTGTGAAGATAAGCCTAGAAAAATGTGTGTGTTCTCAATACTGTAAAAAACCTTTTTTTAGTATTGGATTGAATTTAATTCACACTTATAGATATGATACATTATTTCATAGATGAGTGTAAATGCAAGTAGTAGTATAACCTTGTGTATAAGGTGTGCATCTCTCTCTCTCTCTCTCTCTCTAATTTAGGTGATTCATTGTTTGCATTTTTTTTCTGCTAAAGTGGAGCTTGAACCCAGGGCTTCACACATGCTAGACAATCCCTTTTCTACTAAGCTATACTCTTCAAATCTTTAAGCAGAATCTCACTAAATTGTCCAAGCTGGCCTTGAATTTGCCATCTTCCTACCTAAGTCTTCCTAGCAGCTGAGAATTGAACTGTGCACCACTAACCCTGGCTTCTCAACTATAATTCTGCTCTCACTGAACATGAGGAAGAATAGTTTGTGGAGAAGGATTTGTGAGGCTGAGTAGTGAAAAAGAGATGAAATCCAAATAATAAAAGTAAATTTTGTATTCCTTGGTATTTTATGTTAGTGGCTTAGACATTTCAAACAAGTTTCTCATTTCATGTTGTCCCAAGGTTACAGTTTGGTAAATTAGTCCTTGAAGGTATTTAAGCACCAAAATTATACAAATTTGCTAAAAGAATAATTTGCTAAGTAGTACATAGCTAATTGAGAAGGTAAATACAGTTTCTTACAATATACTTAGCAGTGATTTCTACTACAAAAATTAGTTAAGTATTTAAGTTAAAAAGTAAGAAAATTAAGATAATTATCTATTAAAATCTAGTGGAAAAAGTCTTTCACATTAATCATATAGTTTATGATCTTGTGGTTTCAGAGAATAATAGAATTAAGAGGGACAAACAGCACATAAAGAAGCTACATTCATTTGTCCATCTGTATATATTACAAAAATGTACTAATACTTAGGCTAGACAAGGAAGATACAGGAGAGAACCCTTCTGTAAAGAGCATACATTCTGTGGGACTGTAGGAGGGGCCCCGGAAGACACAAAAGGCAAGGAGTTTCTGAGAAGAAATGCTTTTGCTTATAAGCTAAGTGAAACTACCTCCAGCAAAATAAAATAAAGCAAACAGGGTAAATAAACAAAGAAAAAACTTCGGCCCTATTCAGAACTAGGAAATCTGAAGCTAGTGGTGACACAGCTTCCAGCTAATGTCATCAGGCGTCCCCAACCCTAATTTTCCTCTCAAATTATTTCCCCCCCCTCTCATTGCTTTTAGGCAAATGCTCTGTATGTGGCAGCAGGGTGATCACTGAAGATAGACATGGGCACACTCTCCTGTGACCCTAAAGTGAAAGCACAAGCCTCTTTGGACTGGAAACCATGTCAGTCCTCCAAGGGGGTTGGGGTGTCTTTGGGTGCTGTGCAAATCATGTATCTCACATAGTAATCCTCTATGATTAGCTAGCCTGGGTGAACCACATCCATGTAATATACAGCATTAGGAGTTGGACATTACAGGTTAGCCTCACAAATCCTTCTCCACAAACTACTCTCCCTCATGTACAGACTCAAATCTGTTAGAGTTGACAGATGAGTCAACCTTAAAAGTTTCCAACATTACAAGACTCAAGGAAGGTAAAAATACACAGAGAGAGAGAGAGAGAGAGAGAGAGAGAGAGAGAGAGAGAGAGAGAGAGAGA
>NDGM011231603.1:19032-29064 GCA_002564305.1 Octomys mimax | reverse complement strand
TGGCAGGGAACGGGTCCCCGCCGGCGCAGGCTAGCAGGAAGCTCTCCGCACACTCACCCTCTTCTGAATTTATATGGTTTGAAATATATTATTTAGATGAACACTACAAACATGCTGAATTTCAGTTGTGTTCTCAATATTTTATGATTTGGGTTAGTGATATCTGAATAACTTCATGTGTGAATTGGAGATTTATGTTATTCTATTAACTTACTGTTATCATAAAGCAATGAAGAATACAGTGAATTATTTAATTTAAATTAGACACGTGCATTCATTTACTTTGGAGTTTACCAGTTCACTTTCATATTTACAATATGACAAATTTTATTTTTGTCATCTATTTCAAGTTATCACGGAGCCATCCTAAAATGAACATTACAAAAATGTGATTCACTTATACAAAACTACCCATTTTTTCATACTCAGATATACTCAAAATTTTTTAAAGTTTTCTTTTTCTCTTTTTAAAAAGAATAAAAAGTAGTAAAATAACATTACAGATGGTACAGAATTTTACTAAACAAAATAATAGGAATTCAACAGTGATTGTTCTGTTGCATAATGTTGTCTTTGTTTAGATTACCAGATATAAGCATGCCAAGTTGATAAAAAATAAAAGAAATTAAAAAGAAGAAAAATTAAGTATTAACTGCTCCTTTCAATAGGCCAGCAGAAATCATCAGATGCACTCAATTATTGTATAAAAAAGAAAAGGTATTTAAAGTGCAACTGTACACTTATGTATAAAATTGGGAAGAGTGAATGTCAATATAAAATATGATATATGCTATACTTAAGTAAATGGTGATTGTTTATAGTCCTATAGAAAGAAAAATAATTCAATGATAGACAATTTTTTAAGCAATAGTAGACTTTGGAGGCTAATGTTTACTTTCCCAGGCAATTTAAGAAATGGATGCAAGTGTGCAAACTTGCTATTGTGTACATTATTGTCTTTCCAAGTTTAGGCTTTGCTAAATACAAGAATATAAATTCATAGAAAATCAAGAATTCATTTAAGACTTAAAATCATAAAGAAGGCACTGACCAATATACATGCATAAAAAAATTATAACAAATAATCTCAATTGAGTTGACAAAGGTAGCTAGATACTCACTAGAGAGGAAAATGAAAAGAATAAATGTGAATGCAGGAACTTAAAACAATATGGAATATTATTACAGCCACAGGGTTTTATGTTCCAAAGGACACATGACAATCATCATACCATATCTACTTAATTTTTATACATTATATTGAAACTATAGAACAAGGAAGTTTGCCTAATCTTTCCCACTGGAATAAGAAAGAGGATTTATGTCAATATTCTGAATATTGTCAGCCAAAGGCAGAAGTTGTCCAAAATTTGGTTAAGTAAATTACATATGAAACTCATCAGATATGTGGAACCTTATCCTTACCCCAAAGCTCTGACCCAGTCACGGCAACACAATTCTTTCAGGAAAGAGTAGGGAACTATGACCAATTAAATAGAAGATCTCAGACAGAGAAGGGAAAACAGGAGCTGGCTAAACATGGCCCAAGGATCATACTTTTAAGGCAAAGTAATGAAAGTCTTACAAGATAATAGCCAGGATTTTCAAGAGCTTGTGAAAGAGTGCCCAGCATTATGCCAAAATCGTGATCTATAAAGGGAAACAATAGATAAACTGTACTTAATGTTAAAGGCTTATGTTCTGTAAAAGACTATTCAATTCATAAATACAGTTTTCAGATTGGAAGTGTGTATTTGTAAACCACATATCTGACAAAAGACTCATTTAGAATCTTTAAAGAATTCTGGAGGCTGAAATATCAGGTCAAAGTTATTCATTTATAGATGAAATGACACCTACTATCACTAGCTATTGGACAAAAGTGCAAATCATAACTATAATGAGATGCCACTACCAGTTGTACAAATAAATATAAACTTAAAGATAACAGGAAACGCTATCAAAGATAATTTCTGCTGATACACTAAGCAATACAGTTGTGTCTGTTAGACAAAGACAACTGGCTTTTCTTCCAGGATAGCCTCATAACCAGGGCTGGGATGATGAGACATGGCACACCTTCAGGTCATCTGTGCTTCCAGGTCCTGACCCTAGATTCCATGCTCTCTTTGCTCTCCCTCACTCTATGTCCCTATCCTCTCTTTGTGTCTGTCCTGAAAACATCACCTCCTAGCACTGGACTGCAAAGACAAAAGACTTCAGAGAGAATATTTAATCAGCTGGCAAAATTAGATATGGAAAAGTCCCTGTTATAAATCCTTTATTCCAATACATTGTGAGGATCATTTGTTGTCTTTACACTGTTAAAAATATGATCTGAAAGAAAGTAAAGAATTTTTACATTAACTTACTTGCTATTTGTCAAATTAAACAAAAACTGACCTTCTTGCTCTTGAGAGAATAGACTTAAACTCAGGAACATATTTTTCTTCATTATTGAAAAAAAAATTGTCATATAATGACATCACGTTAAGTCATGAAATTTGCCAGACTCTTTACTAAAAATGCACATTCATACCACACATACTAAATACTTTGATGAATCTTTATTCATAGTTTTGAGTAATTAACTCTAGTGTGAGACTCTTAATAATATAAGTTGAATAAAAGAAAGCCTATTTTTACTCTGGTTCATTTTATTGCTGTATTTCCCATCTTTCCAACATTTTACTGAATTTTTTCTTACAAGTATCACTTTTTGCCAGGTTGAGCTGAGAGATAGTTTAGGCATAATCCCCATGGCCACTGGGATACAGGGAGTAAGTAGGGTGATACTGTCTGCCTCCTCTCTCTGAGTAACTTCCTCAGAAACAGCCCCACCTCCTGCTCTCCCCTCCTCCCTTCACTGTTTTCCATCTGGAAGATGACTATTATCTCTACTTTTTTCTGGCTCTTTTTCTTCACTCAAGCTTATAAGCTGCTAGCAGTTGAGGTATCTAGAGTCATTTAAGCTTTTTTTCTTAAAATTATTTAACTGATATCTAAATTTTCTCTTAAGAAATCATTGTTTCGAATTTTTAAGTAAACAATGATGATTTTACCAAGTAAAACATCAAGATAAGCAAAGTATTTATATTGGATATCTAACAATAATGCATGTATTAACTGTTTTATGCTATTTAGGTCATGTTTTTCCAAGACTAAATTTGTGCCAGGCCTGGTGGCAGGTGCCTGTAATCTCAGCACTCAGGAAACGGAGGCAGGAGGAAGGCTAGGAGTTTGCGGCAAGCCCAGGTACTTAGTCTAAGCCCAGGCAAAATTACAAAGTCATACCTTGTCTCAAAAAAAAAAAAAAAAAGTAAACTTGCTTTTGGCCACCTGTTCCACACAAATGGTTTTGGGACTGCCAATCATATTTTGTAAATGAAGCCATAGATTAGATAACCAATTTAAACTGTCAAACAGCACAAGAAGCCACATTTAAAAATTTCATGCAAGATTAACTAGGCAAAGTAAAGAATTCTAGCTAGTTTTCAAATTTTAATTGAGACAAGACAATGTTCTTTATTTCTTTAAGTTTATTCTACACCATGTCTAAAAAATGAAGTAATGAAGAAGGAAACAGAGAGGAGACAATTGATATCCACGCCTTCATAAATATTGCTGAGTATATGACATGTTTGATGAATTTTCCTATTTCCATGTACTGTTTTGATTTAGTTTTTACAATGAGTTTATGTGAGAGTTAGTGAACTCATTGCAGTGCTGAAGCTGCAGGTGGTCTATAGCTTAATCAAGGTGTTAATTGGCTGGCACGAAGTGTGGTTTGGGGTTAGTGTGGCAGATGGAACCCAGCGAATATAGAGTTTGGTTACACAAACTATAGATGTACTTAAGCTTTCTACATCTGGGCTATATTTTTTCAAAGAGACATGGGTGATAAAACACCTGCTACTTAATTAACACGCTTTGTAGTCACTCACAAAGTTATTCTCAGAGCTCCTTCACCAGCTGTAAATGTTAAAACTCTGCTCACTATTTCTGGAGTTTCATCTTTCCTGTATTTTGCAAAGTAACAGTAGAAAAATTTTCAGGTCTTGCAAATGAAGAAATGTAAAAATGATTACAATATGCATGAATCAATAGAGAAATAAAATAGCAAATTCCTATAATTCTGACATTAAAAGAAAACATTTTTAAGTTAAAAGTATCTTCACAGTGTAGGCATTTCTGGACAAATGGCAGTTTTAAAAAATCATGGTTATCCCTTCACTCTTGTCTAAAACATCTACCTAGTACAAGCCAAAATTTTGTTGTTGCCAGAAGGAAGGCACTAAATTGGAGGAGGTAATGGAGCCTAGAGGTCTTCTTTGTTTGTGAATATATTGGGAACAGACTCATACGCCCTGGGAAGAAAGTTCCTGGGTTCTGGTGGTAGAGAACACCATGGTGTGGATTAGACTGAGACAGATCTTAACAAAAGCTTGGCTGGGAACTTAGGCTGGATATGGAATGGATTTGGTGTGAGCAGTGTTCAAAGCTTGATGAGAAGCAAAGAGGTGCTCTGTGGAAGCGAGGCAGGAAGCTACAAAGAGATCACAAATGAGTAGAGATGCTTTCCTTCTGAAGCACCAAAGAGAAACACTAATCTGCCTGTTTCTATAAATCAAAGACTCAAAAGAACATACTGAACATTCCATGCCCACAAGAGGGATCACTCCCATACCACGTTTGCCAACAGGGGGACCTAATTCCTACATTAATGGACAAAAGAAAAGTAATAACATACTCTATTTGTCTATCTTTTTAATATTTTATTTTTTATATGCATTTAGTACAAGGTCTCTCTATGCAGCTCAGACTCATAGTGATCCTCCCACTTCCAGCCTCTCCAGTGCTGGGACTACAGGCTAGCACCACCACGCCCAGTTTCAGGGCCAACAGGTCACGTAGTACCAGAGACTGAACTTGGGTCCTTGTGCTTGTCAGCAGGTGCTTAGACCGCCAAGCTGTCTCCTCCTTCCTACAGTAGTCCCTCACTATTTCACGGTTCAACTTTCGCAGACTCACCATTTGGTGAGTTTTCAAAAAATACTAATCTAAATTATTTTCCCTGATTTTTTGCTATATCACAGGATTTAGCAGTACTGTACAGTACATGTATATTGTTAAAATTACATAGGTTTACAAGTTTAGAAGATGGTTAAGTATACTAGAAGCGTCTTCCGAATTGTGGTAAAGATTTATAAGAGTTGGAAAGGGTTTATAAAGCCTAAAATATATATATAAATAGTAAAACAAATATAGCATCACAACTTCACTGATTTTCTCTTATTGTGGGGGTGTCTGGAATGTGACCTTCGCGGTAAGTGAGGGACTGCTGTAAAGCTTTGTTTTTGTTTTTCTGTTTTTCTGTATAGCTTTGTTTAATCTAGTTCTTCTAAAATTTTACTTTCTCTTTAATTGTTTCATGTGTAAATTATTCAGTGTATATGTTTATAGGATTTTGCTGGATTCACCAGTACTGTAGTTAATAATTTTATGATAATCTGTTAGTTTCATCTGGCCACTCTTCAACTGTGAAGCACTTGATTTACTTTCACATATTTTCTATTGGAAAGAATCCTACTATAAGCATCCTCATTCAATTTCCAGTGCACATAGGAAACATTTTCCCTTAGATCTACAGCCAGAATTACTTTGTCACACTGTAAGCGAGTTTATACAGAATAATGCCAAGCTGCTTTCCAAAGCATTTGCACCAATTTACATTTAAAGAAACAATGTCTAAAAGGACCCTGAGGACTCACAGCCTCTTAATCACTTGGTACAATGAGATTTTTATTTTATTTTTTCAAGCAAATGGATGTAAAATGGAGTTCATTATGACATGATATGTAATTTTCTGATCATTTTTGGATCTAAAATATCTCATCTGTTTATTGATAACATTTATTTCCTGTTCTATAAAGTATTATTTATGACTTAGGCCTTTTGTAGTGAGTTGTCTGCCTTTTATATTGTTTTGTAGGATTTATTTATATATTCTCCATATTTAATACTTTGTTGATTGGTTAAATAAAAATACTTTCTCCAAATCTGTAAATTATTCTTTTACTGTTCAAGCCATCTTTTATGAATCATACCTTTCAAGATTTCACATAATCAAATTCACCAATATTTTATTCTACCGTTAGTATTTTTTAAACCTTGCTTAAGAAATCCTACCTCTCCCAATGTGTCCACTATTAAAACTCAACTGACAATATTATACTCTTATTTTGTTCTTGATTTTTCATTTCCAGGTCATCTAGTGCTGGTTTTATATGGAGTGAGTTCCCATTTTATCTTTTGTTGCTGTAATTGCTCACATGGATAAATCCTTTGATGAATCTCTATTAGTGAGACGGAAGTGCCACCCCTAAAAAAGTCCTTTTTAAAATAAAAATGTACCAAAAAAAATTAGAAGAAGTTTGAGAAAATAAACTGAAGTATAATGATAACAAAGAGTCATTTTAGCCATCTTGCATATTTAACGGACGGTCCATCTGAAGGCCTACATCGAGTGTATTAATACAAGATGGACATCAGCAGGGAAAAGACACAAAGTTCGGGAGATACAAACCCTAAAATCTAAACTATGAGTGGGTGTATTTCTAGAAACAAAAAGTATTTTCAGGAAAAGCAATACTAAACATTGAAGGAAATTTACTTGTTTAAAACGAATGGATCTAGACTGGCCAGAGAGCTCAGTGGACTAAAGCACCTGCTCAGGCAGGCATAGGAACCAGCACTCCATCCCTGGCATGCAGTGCCAGCTTTGCCCCCGGATGCGCTGAGACAGCAATTGAGACTGGGCATGGTGGTGCATGCCTGTAATCCAGCACTTGGGAAGCTGAAAACAGGAGGATCACTACGAGTCTGATCTGTGTAGTGAGACCGTATAGATCCTGCACTAAATACAAAAATAAATAAAATGAATGGATCTTTGTATTGAAATTTTCAGCAATAAAAACAGAAATAACAAGAAAAGTAAGAATATTAGATATGCGTTGCTAAACCCTAAGACACCAAGATTTAAAACATTAAACAAGCATAAATGTCACAAACTTCCAAAGGAACTAATACAACAAAACATGATCCAAGAAATTGTCAGCACACATTAACAGATTCATGCTTTACATGAACTTTAGAAAACAATAAGAGACAAGAATATCTGAATGTATTTATGATAAACACTATTTATTACAATGAGAACAAATATTCTAAACAAAAATTGGAATAAATAATTGAAATTAAAATGAAATGTTATAGTTATAACTATTAACTTAATTAAAGTTTGAGTTTTAAGCAAGTGCAATAAAAGTAAATAATATAAAATGGTTTGTGTCAATATGATTTTACACTAGAAAATCTGAAGTAATCTTATAAAAAACTAGAAATTATACATTACTTCATATATTTTATCCACAGAAAATACACATACTAAAAGTCATAAACGTTTTCTATTCTACAAGCAGAATAATAATATAGGTATTATAACGCACACATCTGTATATTCTTCCTCTAATATAACGTTTTAAAGGTTAAAAAAAAAAAGGTCCAATGGACTACTTACTTTCAAAACAATTGATTTTTAGTCAATAGTTTATGGGGCCAAGGAGACAGCTCAGTTGAATAAGCACTTTTCTGGCAAGCGCAGGATCCTGAGTTCAACCCCCAGTACCACAAAAATAAATAAATAAATAATATAAAATAAATGAAAAATATAAATAAATAAATAAATAAAGTCCATAGTTTAATGAGTTTCTGTTCTATTTCTGTTCTATTTCGGAGAATAAGAGAAAAGGCATTAAACACTGCATAGGTTACAATACCAATGTAAACACTGTATTTTTCAAGGAAGAAAGTTTTTAAGTCTTAATTAATAATTGAATTAAAAATGTTCTAAATAAGAATGGATAATTTGTTCAAGAACTATCTACATGTTAATTTATGTGCTTTGACAAAGATATAATTGCATAGAATGGTAGGTAACATTTTTAGTGAGTTCAATTTTTCATTTTAGACCAAGGTACAATAAATAGAGGACAGAAGCGACAGCAAGCCCTGTGTTCTAACTCTTGTCCTTTGTATTTCCTATGAAGGTACAGCCAACAAACTACCTGTTCTAGATGCTGTATGCAAAATAGTAGAGGAAAGGTTACACAAAATCCTACAGTTTTACAGACATGTTTTGCATCTACCAAAATTATATGATTTTTATCCAAAACTGTGTCACTGTGATGCATTATGGTTATCGATTGACATAGAATGAAAATATATGCAATAATCCCTCATGCCTGGATGAAGCTGCCTGATCATGATATATGATTAGTGATTTGTTATGTTCAGCTTGAAAATACCATATCGAAGATTTTTGTATCAATATTCATATGTTCATTATGGGAATTTATCTGTAATTTTCTTTTTTCTTTTCTTCATACTTTTCAGCTTTTGTCCCTTTTTGGTATTGGAGTAATGCTAGCTACAAAGAATGAGTTTGGCAGTGTTCCTTCCCTTTCAATTTCATGGAAGATTTTGAGGAATATTGGCATTAGTTTTTCTCTGAAGCTTTGGTAAAATCCAGCAGTTAATCCATTAGGTCCTGGGCTTTAGTTGGCAAGGTATTTATTACTGTCTCTATTCTTGGAAGTTACTGGTCTATTGAGGATTTTATATCTTTTTGATTCAATTTTCATAATCTTCTAGGAATTTATCCATTTCTAGATTCTTAAATTTATTGAAATATAATTTTTCAAAATATGGAGTTTCTCACATTCCTCTGGATTTCAGTGGTATCCACTCTGATTTCCCTTTTTATTTCTCATTGCATTGAAACGAGCCTTTCCTTCTAATGGTTGTTTAAACTTGTAAGTCAGTTTGGCTAAGGGCTTCTGAATTATCTTTATGCTTTCAAATTCTGATTCATTGATAATCCATATTTTTTCTTTTAGGCTCAACTTCATTAATTTCTACTCTGATATTTACTATTTTTTTCCTTCTACAGCCTTTGTATTTACATTTCTCTTTTTCTCAAGGATTTTGAAACACATTCAGTTACTTGTTTTTATTACTGTATTTTTCTAATATGGGTATTCAGAGGTAAGAACCTTCCTCTTATAGTGGTAAAGAGAAACTGTTTCTATTGTGTCCCATACGTCTTGATATGTGTGATTCTACTCTCATTTAATGCTAGAAAATTTTAATTTCTTCTGAAATCCACTGATTATTCAGGAGTGAATTATTTAATTTCCTTGGGATAGGTAGGGCAGTTTCTGAGGTTACTTTTGCTGCTGATTACTAGTTTTCTACTGCTATGAACCAAAAGTATGAAAGAGGCTGTTTCAGTAAGTCTGTATCGATTCAGTCATGCTCAATAGCTTAAAATAGAGTCTAAGTTCTGTATGTTGCAGAGAAATAAACATTCTATTGGTTTTGGATGATATACTTTTTAGGTATCTGCTATGTTCATTTGGTCAACAGTGTGTTTTTCTGTTGATAAGTTATCTAGCTGAACAAGTGATACTGAGGTATTACAATCTCTCACTAAGATTGTATTGATTTAAAAACATGCATTGATTTGGTTACTAGAATTTTAATAATTTTATTGAGAAACAAATATCAATGAGATGTTTTCACAACCAATTACTGGCACATTTACAGTAATTAGTACATTGCATATTATTGTCTTAGTGGTTATTCATAGTATAAGATGAAGACATGGTATCCTGTTCAAACACTATTAGTATAAATCTTTCCTCTTGTTCAATTAATAGAAAGTAGCTGGATATCTATCCTAACTATTTTGTATATACAGATACAAAATGGTCCTTCATTTATATCCCTTTAATTTGTTTAGTTTTGTCAGAGATGGGCATTCCATTGCCATTCAAATATTGTAGGTGCGTGAGTTCAGCCAAATAATCCAATATAGTCCAGCAGTTCATAATGGTAGTCGGTTATTGGTAGGACTGGCAATGTCAGAAGTTATTGACTTGAGCCTTTCACAGCTCAGCATATTAATATGGC
>NDGM011231603.1:0-14360 GCA_002564305.1 Octomys mimax | reverse complement strand
AAAGAAAGAAAGAAAGAAAGAAAGAAAGAAAGAAAGAAAGAAAGAGAAAGAAAGAAAGAAAACAGAAAAGGAAAAATGTTTATTTATTTGGTACAGGGTTTCACTACACAGCTCAGACTCATAGTGATCCTCCTGTGTCAGCCTCCTCAGTGCTGGGATTATAGGCATGCACAAATGTGCCCTGTTCAGTGGTCAGCATGGTATATGGCACATGGCATGCAGTCTTGGGCATTGAACCCGGGACCTTGACTTGCCAGGCAGGCACTAAGACTGCTGAGCTATCTCCCCAGTCCCTAGACAATTTCTATGTCATAACTTCATTGCTTTGAAATGTTTTCATTCTACAACAAGTCTCATTTGAATTTAATTTTGTGTATTAGGCATTGCATTTCTTCAAATGATCTTGGTCACTTTAATGCTGAAGAAAAATATATAGATGACATTGAACCTACCCACAATATCTAAGAGAAAGAGTAAAGGTAGGGTAGGTCTCCTACTACAGTGCCATGAATCTAAGCTCTTTGACAGAGTACAAATGACAACATAAGCCAAAGACTAAAGAAATATTAGAAAAGAATATTAAAATGTCAGCATAGTTGAAAGACAATCTCAAATACAAGCTTAGCAAGTAAGTAACAGTTGTTGACCTATCAATTCAAAACCTCCTCTATGAAGGCAATGGATGGAATGCTCAGGATTATACCACCAAGAGTCACAATAGTCAATTCTTCAAAGCTGTCGCAACCAAGGACTGCAAGTATTACTAACACACAGTTACAGCTGAAACACCAAATAACTTGCCAAATAATCAAGGAATCAATCCAGAAGTAGAGTACAGCTCCAAGTGTATTACCCAAGATTCCTGTGCACAGTGTCAAAATAGAGCCCAAAATTACTCTGTTCTGCAGAAATTAATGCACAAAGATGGGTGGGTAAGTTAGAAGCCGTTACATGCAAGCCAATGTTTTGGCACGAGAAGTCACACCTACTTCCCATCTTGGGAATGTAGAACAACATGCACTTCTATTTTTCTACAGAAGTGGGATGCTAATCATGTCTCGCTTTGTCTTCTGATCAATTTATCTTGCCTCTAGCATTCTTCTCCAAGCATCAAGTGGACGGTATGAATCTTCTTTCTTTCAGTTTCCCTAGTAGTTGACTTTGGGAGGGGTTCAGCCAATGGAAAGTGCTACCTGGACCTTCAAGCCACAGTGCTCCTTCTCCAGAATTTGTTTCAAGCTACTGTGTTTCATGCATGGCCCTGGCCCTGGCATTCAGGTCTTCAGTGCAGCCTCTTCTGCCCAAAGGCCCTGAGCCTACCAGCCAGCAGGCAGTATCTACTTCAGCATTGTTTCCTTGTTTGCCCCATTGCGCCATTTGGTTTTTCAGTGTTCCCGTCACCCTGTAACCACTGTCTTCCACTAAGTTCCCTTTTTTAACCACTAAAATGTGTTTCTGTTTTCATACACTATCTCATGCTAAGGGCCTAAGTTAAGACATCATACAACTTGAGGTAATGGCATACCTCAGGTAATGGGAAGCTATTATGAATGGAATTAAAAAATCAAAATAATATAAACATGGTAATATTAAGACATTCATCAACTTGGGCTAGGTTATACAACATAACATAGATAAAGAAATTTTATTGGGGGTGGGGATATAGCTCAGCAACATAAATGCTTGCCTGGCAAGTGTAAGGTCTTGAATTCAATCCCTGGTACTGCAGGAAAAAAAAAGTTATACAATTTCAATTTTAAAAAATGCCAAATCCTAAGAAAACCAAGATACCTGAAGGACTGAATAGAACAACAAATGTTCAAAGACATCAAACAAAATTTTCTTCACAATGAAGGTTTAGGTAAGTAGTAAAGTCCAAGTTTCTGACCAGTACCTACAAGACCAAGTCAGATACTCCCACACTTCTTCCTTCCAGTGAGCTGAACTGAAAGTAAAATGCCAAAGGGAGGCCTACTCAGAACACAGTCTCTGTCCTCAAGAAGCCTGCAATACAGCAGCAAAATTAAATGATAAAGAAGTGACAAATAAGCAAATAAATAAGAACATCATATAAGGATGACACAGGAAGAAAATTATGCATATTGAAGAGGCAGGGAATGATGGGCAGCTGTGCTGCAGTGGTGAATGTGGACCACTAGACAGGACAGCAGGGAAGGCTATTACAGAGGTGATACAGAGTCAGACTTGAATGCTGAGATGTAGCCAACAATAAAAATCTAGGGAAAGCCATACCAACAATAAAAATCTAGGGAAAGCAGCAGTGAATGAAAAGCCAGATGTGCAATAAATGTAGTCCATTTTATGAATTAGAAGAACAAACTTCTCTCTGAATCAGAAAATTGTACCTGCTGCTCACTCAAGTGTCAAAACATACTCAGTACAAAAAAGAAAAAAACTGAAGATGTATTTCAGTTGCAATAAATTTCAAAACAAAAGCAAAGTTTCATGGAATATATCACTCTAAACAGTGTGAACTCCCAGAACATACTCTAAGATTAATGACAAACATACCCCCACCTTACTTGTTAAATTATGTGAGCACTTATTATGTCCTATTTTTCATTATGAATGCTTTATATGCACTATTTCATTTAATTTTCATATTGAGACATAAGTACTCTATCATTTCCAATCTGACTAAAAAAGAGACTGATTGTGCAGCTGGAAAATATCAAACATATGTTTGAATCCAGGTTATCTGGCTGGACAAAATGCCTGCTTAGGCTGGGGAGATAGCTCAGTGGCACAACACCTGCCTGGGAAGCACGAGATTGTAAATTTGGTTCCCGGTACCAAAAAACAAAAACAAAAATTAAAAGATGCCTTCTTGACCACTATAGCAAGCTGCAGAGGTTAAAAGTGTAGACTTCATTCCAAGAAGCCAGATCTCAAATTCCAGCTTTATCACGCAACAGCCAGTGTTTAACATAAATTAATATGCAAGAAGACAATTTTTGTTTTATTATTGCAATTAAGTACTGCCTTATCATAGCTTCAGCCTTTCCTTCCAAGACCCCAGGGCTATAAACTTCATCCAAACTTTCTGACTTGAACACTGCCTGACACATCCATCCACATTTAGTGCTACTTTTATGATTCAAAATTTAGAAGACTGTTAGGGATATATTCTTAATGTAATAGAAATATATTCTAAATTTTGAAAGTGCTTTTTAAAATTCTGCTTGCTTCTGAATCACACAGGAGATTAATGTGTCTCCTAAATGGGCTATATTGTTATTTTACTTTTTCACAATGATGATAAATAGCCTAAATTATTCCTAAGCCATTGATATTCTCTCTTAAAGGAAAAAATTACCATAATATAATTTGTTCAAGTACAAGCATTTGCACTTTAGAATACTGACAATCAAAACCTAGAATACAAATATTTTTTCCTCTAGTTTAATTTCTTTAAAGTTTTCAGGTATGAAAATATAATCATAGGTACAGGACAAAAATATTTTCCTTAAATTGGTATAAATTTGTGATGCCATAGTGTAATGAGCCCTGCATAATTAATAAAGTGCTTTCTATTTTATTAATTTACTATACTGTTAAATATATGTCATGACAAAATACTCCAGTGCCATATAACTTTCAAATATATAAACTGGTAAGGACACAAAATCCACCTTTAGGAGTAAATGTATTTTTACATGATCTGAATATTGAGAGATAAAGGCAAATGTCAGAATGCAATCAGTGACGTTCAGTATATCTGGGATTATGACTAACATGTGTTTTATGATTTTTATGTGACAGGTTTAGAATATTAAGTAAGAATACTTGAGTGCATTACTATAGCTTTTAAAGGCCTAACCTATTCTTAGTTAAGTATTTATTACTGGAATAATCTGTCTTTCATCAACTTAAAATGTTATGTAATAAAGTATATCAAATAACTACATATGTCCTACACAAAGCTCCAGCTTAATACTAGTAAGAAAGCCATTATATTTCTTTAGATTTTCACAATGGAACAAAAGAACATTATCTCTATTAGGCACATCATATAAACATGGAATGCTAAACAGAAAATCCTAATGCTTCAGATAAACCTGAATGTGAGGTCTTGGTAAATATTTTCTGAACTCTTAAAATGACTTATTTATCTATTACATCTATTTCAAAGCAAGTACCTGAGAAAAACTATAAAATTTTACATTCTAACCAGTGACAACACAGTTAACAAAAAAGATTTATTATATACACTTGACGAACCAGTCATTTCATTTTTTAAAAGAAGAAATTTTATGCAATAAATATGAACAACAGTAAAATTTATTTCACATGAACAGCAAATTCATAGAGAAAAATACATCCTGCAATGAACTTCATATGGCAATTTCTATGACAACCTTATATATATCAATAGTGGAGTGCAGAAATTTCCAAATTGCAATGTGAACACTTAGCAAATGTATGGCTGATAAATCATTTGATATTTTTAAACTGGAAAAAAAAGACTCATAAAGTACATATTGAAGCCCTCATTTTTCTGACCATGCATTTTACAGGTGATTGAATAACACATAGCTTTATTATACAAGTGATTACAGTTGATGCAGCAACACAGAATATTATACAGTTGCATATCTTTTCCTAAAAGTTGTTTTAATTTATTATTAAAATTTGCAAAATAACCAGATAAATGTCATAGTTTCTTTACAAAACAATTATTTTTGAAATATAGTTAAAGAAAAAGGAATTTGAACATTCTACAGATTTTAGTCCCACAACTAGTAGTGTCTTAAATGATAGGGGGACAACTTAATAAAGGTGACAGATAGCTGATGTGTTATGGCACTACTATGAATTGCTGAATTATTGTGGTGGTCATCTAATATGGCTGAAGCCCTTAAAACAGCAGCTTATCTTCCAAGAGACCACCTACCCCCTTCCTCTCCAACTCAGCCCAGGGTGCAATTTCCTTTCACCTTTCCTGCCACTTCAGAGGAGGCCCCAATCAGCTCCTCAGGTGTATCTAAACATCCCCTTCAGACTCCACCCCCGGCAAAAGGCTATAAAGCCTCAGCCTCCCTTTGTTCCAATTCAGGGAATTCCTTATCCTCCCCAAATTCTCTCCATGTCCTCCAAGATAATAAAGCCCCTTTCCTCTTATAATAAAGCCCCTTTCCCTTTTAACTTCTGCCTGTTTCTCCACTGTGACACTGTCAAAGATCTATCAATAGCATTTGCTGAGAACCTTGGCTCAGCAAGCAACTAGGTTGGACAAGAATCACAGTTACTGATCATTTCAGGTTTAAGGTAAGAAAAAGCAATAGTCCTCTTCCACTACAGGTATACTGTTGAGTTAGAAGGTTTGAGGTGCTTCACATTGGGAGACACACCCTGGAGCTGGGCCGGGGACACTGAGACCACAGCCATCCCAAAGAGGGGCTTTTGCTGACTCTAGTCTCTCTGTCAGTGCTTCTGGGAACCTACTGGGAAGGTAGAAATAATAGATGATCTTGATTTGGACAGGACACAGGTCTGATGCATCAGAAGGTTAGAATTTTGGAGCTCAAACATGCATTTTGAGCAATTCCTCAGGTGTTTTTACAACAAGGTCTGTTAGTGGAACACATTTGACAATACATCAAATCTCTTTCTCTCAAAGAAATATTACAAAGATTCAAAACTTTTAATTGACCTACCATTGCTAAACTAAATAATTCTAATATTAAATTCTACAGGATTCTCTTATGATCTAAACTACATCTTCAAATACATCTATATCATTGTTTCATATGTAATTATGCTCTGTGCTTACACATTGTCTCTGTCTCTTGGGCCATTTCTATTTCCTTTTCAATTTCCCTTTTCCAACCATTTCTTGACTATTTAACCCATCAATATTCCCCCTGAAACTGAACAATGTTTTATGCCAATTAAGACTTTTCCTTCCATCATGAAGCTTTACACACTAGTCAAACCAACAGTAGCACTGTCTAAGAGAAAAGAATCTTCTCTCTAAATACACGTTGAAATGTATGTAAAATATGCTGCCTCATTTATGATACTGATTATTTACATTCTTATTTGTCTTTTCATGAGTATATCCTGGTTGTAAAAACAAAATTTTAAGGGATGTATCATTAAATCTTTATACTATTTGAGTAATTTAAATATAAAAGTAAAGTATTATATCAAATATTAGGCTGCTAATTAATACTCAAACTTTATGAATAAAATACATGAGATTACACAAACACAAATACTTATGTATTACATATTAAAATTTTTATTTTAAGTAAAGTTACTAAAACATTATTTTCCAGTATAATTAGTCTTATTGTTATAATTAGTCAAAATGTATTCAGTCTTATTGTTCTTTATTATGATAATTAGTTTCATTTCAAATTGTATTTTTTTTATAGCAACAAGAAATTTCAAGGTACTCTACTTTTATTACTGGATTCTAATTCTATGAACTAAAGCGTGCATTTTCCATATCAAATGTTTCACTCCCAAAGACATTAATACTTGTGGAAAATAAACGATATTTCTCCTTTGTATTATTCTCTGGAAAAAGCAGTAATTACATTGAAAAAGCAGTAACTAAAATTTGCTGACATCTTTTCAAAATGATAATTCAATTTTAAATATTGATCATATGTCAGTAACTAAAAATCTAACAACAAATTAGCCTGTTTAATCTTTTCTTATTAGTCTCTCCCCTGCATTCTTTCAATGCACTGAACTATAAGAGAGCTACTGCATGATTTTAAATAACACTGAAACTAACACAGTATAGGAAGCCATGATTAAGCCATGGTCAGAACTCATTAACAGGTAGATATCAAGCTAAATATTTATCATTAATTGGATATTTCAAATGAATAATGAAATTTAATGATCTTTTAAAATAATAAATGCAAATTTTACCCCAAAGTATTCCTCAAATATATTAGACAAACTACTAGTGTCATGCATAAAATTAAAGTACGTAGACTACTCATAAATTTTTAAAGACAAATCAAATTTGCTATAAGTCCTAACAGTATCATTTCTCAGTTGCTCAAAATATTTAAGAATGAACTTCCAAAAACTCTTAAAGAGAAAATTACAGCTATGAAAGTAAAACCATTACTGTGTCTGAATCTCATAAACAAATTGTCCTATTTTAAACTAAAATTAAGTTAAATATAAAAGGACACAATACAATTCAAAATAAAATTGCAAGCACTAATCACCACAGTTTATGTTTCTTAACCTCCAACATCTCTCTGTTGCTTTAACTCTGAACACTATTGACTTGCGATGAGACTAGCATACATTTTACTTTATAGATGTAATAGTATTTTCATGTTTGACTTGACTACACATTTGCATTATTTCTAAATAGTTACTTTCACAACATGATTGCTTTAAAACAATATAATAGCTTTATTCATATAAGCCAGATATCTCACCCTATATTAATACCAGGAGCTAAGACAATAGCTTTATTTTAAATTACTGATATGTAAAAGGTATAAATAAACACTTACTTAAAGGAAGGCAGGGAAATCTAGAGAGATAATCTAGCAATCAAAAGAAGATACATAATAGACAAATTATTGTTATTGGCAGCTGAATTAGAAATATTATAGGCAGTAAGCCAGGGCTAGACCCTCAGATGGAGCCAGTAAGGAAAACAAGATACCTTGCAACTGTGAGAGTGACAGACACTCCCTCTGTGGGCCAGACCTAATGATAAAAGATCAAACAAATGTATGCCTGCCTAAAGATAAGCATGCAGGAGTGAAAAGACGTTGAGGAAGCCAGGAAGAGTCACTAACCCAACTCCCTACAGGATAAACCACTGTTCTATACGCATATCTACTTGTCACGTGACTCCTTTCCCCATTTTGATCCTGGATGTAATCAATTTTACCTGAGCAATTGCTTTTGTAGTCTCATTGGTTGACCATAATTTTGTCCTACCTCATATGTGGGTTTCATGTTTTCCCCCTTAGACCTGCCTCACTTCATGGTTTTCCTCTATAAGAATCCCTAGAAAAGGCAGAATGCTGGGAAACGTGCTCTGGTCTCCCTCTGTCTGTCTCTTGACCAAAAAGTTTTATTTCCCTCAAAGAAACATATCCTGCACTTAATGTCCCTTGTACCTAAAGTTCATTGTTTGGTTTTAGGAAACACAAACTTGTCCCAGATGTCTTTTAGGTTCAGAATTTCATTTCCCTATATCATTATGAAGTGTCAAAAGATCTAGCAACTTTGTTTCTTTCTCTCTCTCTCTCTCTCTCTCTCTCTCTCTCTCTCTCTCTCTCTCTCCACCCTTCCTCCTCCCTGCCTCTGACAGCCACAAAAATCAGAAATTCTCATGAAACATGGCAGAGAATAGCATATTCATCAAACTTCAAGAACTGATGGTGTGTTAAGGCAGGGAGTAAATGCTGAGATAGTTACAGATAAAATAAAAGGAGGGGCCTACTACACTACTGCTAAGGAGAATGGAATTATGAGAGACCTATGTGTTCAAGTAACAAACATTCATTTTTTCTCAAAATAAGTGGCAGTCATAGGCATGACCCACTGAAGAAGGCAGGTACATCATAATTTACTTAGGATTGTGTGGAGAGGAACACACAGAGAAACATATTAATAAATTCTTAAGCAATCTCAGAGAACACTGAGTTCAGGGAAGGAAAATTTGGTATCCAGCAAAGGAGGGATTGGATAGAAAAAGCAGGGTCAAAGACAGGGGCAAGGCTAGAAAAGTCTATTAAAATTGCTCTTTGAGAAAATGTCATTTGTGTTGAATTTGAAATATTGAGGAGTGAGGAGATTGGTCCTTTGGAGAAATGCTCTAGGCAGAAGAAATGGGAAGACAGAAGCCGGTAAGGAGATCTAAGGGCTGGATGCTACAGATACAGGTATCTAGACCTTAATAAATTGGCTAACTAAAGTGAGTACTACTATATAAATAGCCATTTGTGTTAGCCGCGTTGTCATGGCAAAATGTGCTTGAAGCCCAGTGCAGTGGCCAAGGTCTGTAATCCCAGCACTCACGAGGCTGAGGTAGTAGCATTGTTGTAAGTTTGAGGCTACCTGTGCAACAAAGCAAGGATCTGTCTCAAGAATAAAATGCCATTGAATCAATTAAACTAATAAGCTATAGCCTATAGTTTAAGGTGAAGGTAATGGAACAACAAGGTGTGCACCAGGGAGAGTTCCACAGACACACAGCATTAATAAAGGGTTGAGCACTGGCTAGACTAGAGTTTTCTAGACCTTTAGCACTTGTTCCAACTGGATGGCATTACAGCTCATACCTGGAATGTATATGTACCATTGTTCATGTTATTCAGGCCTTAAGGATAAGATTTTCACCAACAGTTTAACTAAATTCTTAGGCAATGTGCAGTACAAATGGTAGTTGTGTTTGAAGTGTTAAGCATTAAATTCCCTACCTTTCAGTTTGTCCTTCCTTATTATAGCTTTATTTGCCCCTCTGATTTCAGCCCAGGCTACAGGGACCAAACTACCCATTGCATAAAGGGCTAACATATTACCAGTGCTACTCCAGAGAAGCAATAATACTAAGAAATGGCTAACACGTGTCTAGTCCAAGACACAAAATCTTAAAAAAAATTCCTTATGCTATGTTTCTCCTGACACCTCATTCTTTTCTGTTCCCAATACTGCGTTCTTCTGCTTCAATAAATTATGTGAGCTCCCAGTATTTTTTGTTGGAACAAGACACACTACTCTGATACAGAATAACATAACTGAAGCACATTGGTGCAAAATGAACTAAATTTTCAGATCTCCAAAGTTTAATGCATCAGCAAAAGTCACCAAGGGAGCTTTGTAATAGCTGATCAGAGATTATCTGTAAGATACAGGTTCAGTAGTTTGGGTTGGAGTCTAGGAATCTGAATTAATAATTCAGAGTCTAGGAACCTGATTAATAATCTCACTTAAAATTCTGAAGTACATGACATGTTGAGAAAACATAAGCAGGACGACCTTCTAGCTTTCCCACCTGCCATCCCTTTTGATGACCTACTCTGGTCTAAGGTTCAAGGGGACATCCTTTCAGGGTGGCCAAGGCCAGCTCTTGGAGCTACACGTGTTGCTGTTTATTTTCCCACACCCGTTGAGGAAGTTAATGTGATGTTTCTGTTTAAAAGGCCTCCTGCAGAGTATCAGACTCCTTAGGGAAAGAAGAGTAAATAAGAAATAGTTAACTGTGCCACACATTAATTTATACTATAATCTGCTTAATTATGCATTAAAATTAGACAGAATAATTTGCTGAGGGATATTTCTTTTCACTCTCAGTGAAGCCAGAAGTGAGTTTATATATTCTCTCTTCTTGAAAAGACCCAGGAAAACAGCGCTATCAGATGTAGGCTTGAATCTTCACTATTCTACTACCAAGCTACACAGCTGTAAGAATCCATTAATAAGGTTAATCTCCAGTTTCCTCATAGGGAACACGGACAAGTTTCACAGGACCATTTCAATACCTGCATGGAATAACAATCATTTTGTAAATTGTGAACCTAATGCATTATTAGTTACTTACAGTTCTGTTCTGATTCTGTACTTTCCTTTAGCTACAGTTATTTGAACAATAAAGCTAATATTTACTAATATTATATGACACAATTCAATAAACCATTTGGCTAAAATTATCAGATTATTTTATTTAAACTCCTAGATTATAACTACATACCATGTCTACACTTACAAAATTAAATTTATTGTAAAAGTTTTTAATGAACAAAATCTCAAAAGTCACTTCTGATAATAATTTTAATATTCCTATTTATAGGTTTTTATCACCTGAAAAAACTTGAAAATTGCAACCAGGTTTATTATATGCATCATGTCACCAGCATGACATGGCCAGAGTAAGTATTCAACAAATACCTGCAGGTTACTAATCTGACTGTCAACCTGACCAGCATGAATCTGATAGCTAGATACAGACTTCAGTTATTTATCAGGAAAGTGGTTCTAATAATAGTAACCTTGAAAGATTATTTTCAGAATTAAAGTAAATGCACACAAGCTACTTAGTGTAGTACTTTATAGTAAAGAGTTCAAAGGAAATACTGATAGCTTTTCCTGTCACACAGTTGGGGAAAATATTATGGGACTCCTGACCAAAAAAACCTATGATGCTATAGTTAAACATAAAATTGTAACTCAACTTTACTGCAAGTATAAATCATGCACCACTACTATGCAATTGTAACCAACTTGACTACATTATTACATCATTAATGTCTTATGAAAGCATAATAAGAGACTCTCACACATGAACTAAAACAAGACTAATTACTTTCAAGATACAAATGTCAAAGTTATGTAAAGACCTGTCTGGGACTGTCCCTGAACATTGTGATCATCCTGACCAATACATGGAGTGTCCAGATCTGAAATAAGAGGTATTGATTATCTAAAGAAAATAAAAGATGTCATTGTAAGGGGTATTTGTTCTCTGATACCAATATAGAGAAATAACCACCTAAAGGGTCAGGTATCAGCTAGGGACCAGGATTCAAAGATTAAGTTAATATGAATTAAAAGTAAATTGCATACACTCTCTCTGCCTTGGTGTGACTGGGACATATTGATTACCATAAGTGATTATCTTTTAGCAGTTCTGCTGAGAGAGTGAGACAAGAAAAGAAAGAGCTACACCATGTATCTTACTATGATATTTTCATCCTTTTAAATGAAGTTGGTTGTTAAAACTATTTCACCAACTATTAACTCAGTTTCCACATTATGACTAGTTTGGATCTAAAAGATACAGTACTTCAAATAGCACACGTAGTTAGAAGATGAGCTTTTGAAAGTTGATTAGCTAGTGAGATTTTGATTAATCCTTTCATCAGATAATTTGATGGCACTATTGGGAGGTGATAGAAACAGAGAACGGAGGCTTATGGAGTGCAGGAGGGGGAATAAGCTTGGGGGTTACAACTGGTCACCATCCCTTCCTCTCTGGTCTTCTCTTCTGTCTCTGCTTCCTGGCTACCACAGGGAAGGCAGCTGTCTTTTGCCTCAACTCAGACCATTGAAACATGGAGGCAGCTGACAAAGGGCTAAAACCTCTGATATCATGCATCAAAAAAACCTTGCCTTCCCTAAGACTTTTCTTTAGGTATCTTATGACAATTACACACTATGGCAGCCCCATATAGTGTACTGTAGGGAACATTCTAAGAGTGGTATTATATATGGGTAGCTTTCTCTGAGCCAATGTAGGGAATCTTTTATTTAAATGTTTTTAAAAATATGTTTTTAAATACGTAAAAATAAGGGTTTTTTGGTGAATTCTTGGTTTCATTTGTAAAATGTTAAGATGAAACAAAAGACCTCTTTATGTCTTTGAAATAAAACCTAGTATTTCCTCACTTATATGCTTCCATATGCTACCACATATCATTACCTATAATAATAGGATATGTGTAAGTGATAAAAATGTGTTTCACAGTGAAAATTTTCATTTCTCTAGGGACTTCTATTATCTATTCACATAGCAAATGGTACAGTTAATGGAGTATCTGTCTGTGAAGTAAGTAAGATAGCAGACACAATTCAGAGTATTATTAACTAAACACTCCATTTAAACCAAACAAAACCATGAAAATGCTCTAAAATCCTCTATACTTTATCCAATATAGCTTTGCAAGATATTTAAACTTTTCTCATTCTTCTTGTAATAACCATATTTATTTTTCAAATGTACAGCATTAGTCTATAGTGCTGATTATAAAATCACTTAATAAAATGTGTTATCAGTATGTTGACGTATAAATCACTATCTTACTATTCTTGACAATTTTACTTCATCAAAGGAAGAATAATTAATAGTAAAATATTCAAGAATATTTGGTATGATTTGGATACTGCTTGAGTACATTCCCAGCTTAATATGTTGAAATTTAATCTCAAAATTTTGAGGTGTCAAAAGCAAAAACTTATTTCAGGGCCAGGGAGATAGCTAGGCAGCATAAACAAAAAATTATTTCAATCAAAGAGTTTGGGGGGAAAAGCTTTTGGGGAGATGATGGAAATTAGGTAAAGTAATCAGGCTGCAGTTCTTGTTAAGGAATACTGGTAGCTTCTTCAAAAGGAGGAGAGAACCAAAACACATATATAAGTGCACTCCTTGGCTATCCCCATGTGTTGCCCTGTATTGTTTCAAGAACAAGTAGGTTCATAAGCACATGCAGGTCCTTTGACCTCCAGTATTTGTGCTAAATAAAGCTGTTCTCTTAGTAAAGTTTCCTGGCCTCAGGTATTGCATCATAGTAACACAAAATATGAATACACTATAATTTTTACATTACAAAAAACAATAGACAAAATTAAATAAGTGAACACATTTTGAAATAAAATGACAGAAATATTTAATGTAGTCATAATTACAATACTGCCAATACAGGAGAGCTGTTAAGGGTTCCAGGCCAGTAGCCACAGACAACCATGTCCTACCTGACTAAACCATAATAGGGATTGCTTTCTCTATGCCTTTGGTGGATATATTGACTAGATTATCAATAAGAGAAGAAATTTTATTAGGAAGACCTAAAAATGCTATGAAAAATATACCCTTACATAGATCATCACCCTACAACTATCACTACCACTGAAAAAGGAATGAAATTTCAAGAATCAATTCTCTAAGGACAAGGAGTGTAAGAGAAAATAGTCTATACTCTTCATGATGAAAATCTTGCTAAGCAACTGCCTGAATTAAAAATAAAATGATGGGGGAAGGTAGGAAATGACCAGAGAAACAGCCTGAGTAGACAAATCCTACATAATAAAAGTCAATATCACATGAATTTGTATTGGAGTGAGATTTTCATTGAAATATGAAAGTCAACGAATTGACCTTCATGGATAAAAGAGAAAAGTTGGATAATCACTGTGATATGTAAAAAAGCTAGTTTAGCAACTAAAAGATACAGTATTCATAAAAATTTGAAAAGGCTGTACAGAACAAAATGGGAAGAAATCAAAAGCTTAGAAAACTAAGATGGCAACAGAGTCACTAAGAAGTGGCATATACAGAATGTTTTACATGTAGAGTAAAAGTAGTTACTGTTTCTCTAAAGAGACTTTAGCCAAAAGCAAATGAAAACTGTAGCAATCATCACAATACATTTTTTCCAATAATTTAGAACAAATATATAGTCAAACCAATAATGGAAAGAAAGATTCCAGGAGGCTTTCCAAAGTCCCATATTTTGGTGATTTAATTTTCAGAAGGGAAGAATTCACTGGACAATATTCAAGTTCTTGAATTTTTTTTTAAACATTTATTTATTTATTTATTTAGAGAGACAGAGAGAGAGAGAGAGAGA
>NDGM011231601.1:1273-12500 GCA_002564305.1 Octomys mimax | reverse complement strand
TAATATAATATTTTTCCATCTTGTAAGGTATAAAGTCCTACTTAGACTGAAATTTCCCTAAAGTTGCCTCAGTACTTTGTTCTTTATTTGTACCCCCATTCCATACAATATCATATATGACAAAGGGATATTTTATACACTCTTAAAGAACTTAGATTAAATTAAATGCAAGACCATAAGAATGAATTTGGGAGAAGACTAAAGTAAGCTTTTGTGAAGAATAATCAGAGGGCTAAAGATAAGAAAGACTCAGAAAGAATGCAAGGTCACCTTCTGAATGGCCCATGGCAGGAATCAAAGGGAAGGTATGGAGACCTATTTGGCAGATTCTTGGCAGCAACAAAATGGCGCTGGGAGGAAAGTCTGTGTCTGTGACCTCAACAAGTCACATGTGTTCTCATTTTCAAACCAGCTTGCCCTCATTTTGCTCAGTCATATAATGAGGTCTTTAAGGATGGTGATTCTCAGAAATGAGACAAAAGTTGTCCTTGAATCCACAAACCTTTTGTTCACAAAGCAGTTATCACCACACAAACTTTCTTGAGCCAGATGACTGGGACTTTTCTCCTTGGAATTTCTTAAAGCCAGCTGAGCAGGCTGGATGAGAACTCCTGTGACATTAGTGAAGAGTACTTTGCATGTTTCTCCACCCTGTGGTCCTCTCTTTTATTAGCTCTAAATCAGTTAACTTTGCATTTAGCCACATGACCAAGAAAAATGCCCAGAAGCCTCCACCCCACTCCCACCCCTTTTTGGCTCTGAAAGTCTGTTGCCACAGAAACACAAAGGCTTCTCTCAAGTCTCCAAATCATATTTTTTGAAGGAAGATGAAGAAAACAAGAAACAAATGTAGTTCACTTCAGGAGATACTGAGATAGATGCTCACGTAACGGCCCGAGAGTACCGGATCTCTTTCCTGCCTTTCATGTGGTTCTGTCAGCAAGGCTGACGGCATGGAGCACATCTCCTTGAAGAAGCCAACTATCTTCAAAAGATGTCATCTTGTTGGTGGAAGTTTCCATTCAAAATTGGGGGGTGGAGAAAGGATGCTTGCAAGACACATAATAGTTTAAGGACTGGGACCATCCAAGTAAGCCCTTTGATAGACTCTATCACTTCTATCGAGATTGGTGACTCACACTTAGAATCCCAGCTACTTGGAAGGCTGAGGCAAGAGGAGTATAAGTTTGAGGGTAACCTGGGCAACTTAGTGAGACACTGTCTCAAAGTATAATTAAATGAGAGAAATCACAGCTTCCACAGTAATTCCTGTCATCTGCCTATCCACCCAGATTTTAAATATGTCCTCAGGACCATTTATTCTATTTTTATTTTCAGAGTAATACAAGTTTTGTCCAGACTCAAATATGGCCAGGTGGCCAAACTCTAGCCCATGAAAAATGGGATCCATCTGGCTTCCATTACTGCCAGGCTTGCTTCCCTGGGAAGATAATGGAGAGGGACTTCACCCTTGGCATGGAGCATCTAAGGGACACAGGAGGTCCTTATTTTAGAAAATGGCTTCGTTAGGAAGGAGGACCCTCTGGAGCTCAATGGCAAGTGTCAGCCTTTTTGTCCACTGAGCTAATTCAGATTTACTGAGGCAGCTTTTTATCAATCTTCTGAAAAGGGTCTCTCTTTCAAGGTGAGCTTCCAGGGAACTTCCTTTCTCACTGAATTATTTAAGAGCTTACATCCATCCTCCTAGCACTGACATAACTATTGTAAAACATGGATGATTAATGCCAGCAACAAATCAAACACTGTCTACATCCACATATTTCCCCTGACCTGGGCAGGATTTTGTAGCACCCAAGGATTTAGACTTTACAACTAAAATGCTTTGTTATGATAGATATTAAAATGACATCATAGCAACTAGAACAAGGAACAAGAATGAATATATGACTGAGAGCCTGGACAAAAAGAATTAAAAAAAAATTTCCCCCCAAATATAAGTATCTTCTTGCATGGCTTAGTTTAACTGAGTCCTGCCAAAAGAATGCTGACATCACACCGAGTCTGGTCTCCCTGCACCATTAACAACTTTGAGTTTTTCATTAATGAAAGTAGAAATGTCTTAAAATTACTGCGCTAAGTTCTTAGATGACAACCTGTAATAAACCCTCAGACTCTGCCATTTCATCTCAAAGCTGGGATTTCCCTTTGCATGCACCGTGGAAAAAGTCTTTGTTAAGCAAATAGTTAATGCGGTGGCCCAGGCCTTACCATCTCTTCCTGCATTTGGCAGTAAGGCTTTCCCTGCACCAGGGTCCCTTTGTTCTTTTTCTACTGTATTGAATTTTCTCTTTGAAATGAAGAACTGATGGTGCTATTCCTCCATCTAAATCTCCATTAGTTCCTACCACCTACAGGATGATACAGAATAAGAACCAGCTGTGTCCACTGTCCTCTCTGCTTGCACTGTCTTTTGTCAGCGTGGGCCATTTCTATTTATTCTTCAAAACCCACTTTAAATTCTCTGTGGTGCTCTCATTCCCCGACACAGCCACAGCTCTTCATCCTCTCCTCTTTGTTATCTTGCACATACTTCTGTAGGGCACCTATCACAGAATGTAATCTATGATAATTATTTATTAATTGAACTATCTCCTTCCTTAACGACAAGGATCTTTCTTTTACTCGCTATGTCCTGAACACCTGGCATAATGTTGGAAAATATCAAGCCTCTCAATGAATATTTTGTCTGGCTAAGCATAGTTTTTTTTTCTTTTTTTGAATCAGGGATTGAACTCAGGCCCTTGTGCTTATCAGGGAAGCACTTATTCCACTGAGCCATCTCTCCAGCCCCATAAGCATAGCATTTTACAGTAGTATTCATTCTCAAACACAAATCAATGTGCTAATAAAAGTTTTAGGCCTGGTGTAATAGGAAGGGCATGTTAGAAAACAGCTGTGTGATCTGGTTTAGATGTAGAATTGCCCCCACTTCTCTGGGGGTGGGAAATCTCTAGCTGTTTTATGAGTTGCAATGTGTTATACTAAAATTCATATGTTGAAGTCCTTAGAATAGGAGAGGAGACAGGGTCTGGAGGTAAGGTCTCTTCACAAGTTAAAACAAGGCAAGAGGATGGCAGTTTGAGGCCAGCCTGGACTGTATGGTGAGATCCTGCCTCAAAAAAAGGGAGGAAGGAAAGAAAAGAAGAGAAGAGGAAAAGAAAAACTATCTTTTCAGTATACGTGTAATGTTTGTTCGTTTTTTAGAGATGACATCTCACTCTGTTACCTAGGTTGGTCTTGAACTTGTGGGCTCGAGTGATCCTCCCACCTCAGTCTCCCACATAGCTGGGACTACAGTACATGTGACACCACTCTCAACTACTATAAGGCATCTTAAAGTGCATTCTTTCTTCCATGGATACCTATGAGTTTCCAGACAGCTGAGCTCCAGCCCTTGTTCTGTGTGTGACCTCACTTAGCCTTTTATAGTTTTGTTTCCCCTCTGTAGAATGGGAATAGTAATATTACCTCCATTACTTGGCTGTGATGAGGGGTGAGTGAGATGCCACATGACAGACACGTAGTAAATGAGTAGTTTTTGCTGGTCATTATTACTATAGATGAAGAATCTAAGTCTCAGAAAGGGTGATTGATTTGTCCTTGTAAGTAGAAAGGGAAGCACTGGATCTAGGCCTCCTGGGGTCATGGTCTGTAAAGTTCTCACTGTGCAACACTATTATGTTGGTCCTGAAGCATGGCTATGGGCAGGGAGAGAGGCCTGGCTGGGAGGGAAAGCCTCTGAATGTGATTTGCATGCAGGGAGGGCAAGCAGCCAGGAACATGGTGTGGGTGAGCGGACGGCTGACCCTTGCCAGGGAGTCAGGGTCTGGGAGTGGCTGTTGCATTCAGCTCACGAGCAACCTCTCAGACATGCCATATTGCAGCATGAATTATTTCCCCAGGAATCCATCTGTGAATATTTCAGGGAAGCTTCTGGTATAGGAGGTTCCAAGTTGAGGGTGTGCTCTAGCTAGACTCTCCCTTTCTTCACTTCCAGTCATCTGGGAAAAGCCTTCATACAGACACTAAGTTTACTATGATTTTCATTCCCTGCCCAGTGGTGCAGAGAACGCAAGGTCAGGATATGAGCAATGCCTTGCAGGGACAGCACCTTTGCTAGGCTACAGGACCTTTAGCGAGAAGGGGTGGTGTTATACCCTGTTCCTAAGTGTTTAGATGGGCTCATAATGAGTGCTCTCTTCCAATGGAACAACGATACTTTATTTCTAGAAAAAGAAAAAAAATCTAGTCCTAATCATATGTTCTGGCTCTGCTGTATACCAGACGAAGAAACTTGAGGAAGGTTTCAAATCCTCACACGTCGAATGAGGCTGATGATACCCGGCAAGCCTACTGTGAGAGCCAGAGGAGATTACGCACGTGGGAGTGCCCAGTTCATAAGAAAGCACCAGAGGGATTACTATCTTCTCCAAATTTCCCAATCCAGATCTTAGGCCCGCCTCTCTCTCTAAGTCTGCGGGGCCTCTGACCTACTGTGAGATTTATTCTTCATCCCATAAAACAAGGTCCCTCGTTATATCCTAGCTTTCAGTATTGAGCGCCTGTTTCACATCTTTGCTGAAGAGCAGAGATCACATATCCTGTCTAACCCCAATTTCCTGCAGTGTAGGTGATCAATAGATACTTACTGATGGTGTAGAACTGCCCTACCATTAATGTAGAATGCCTTGATGTGGGAACTTGGACCCGCAACCTGCACTTCCTCATCCAGTCACCCCCGAAGCCCAGAGCCAAGGCAGGAGGCAGAGAGGAAGGATCACACCTTGGAGCCTTTAGCTGGGGTCATCATTTCCTATTTGTTTCCTCATCTGTGAGCTAAGCATCATAATTCTGCCCTGGTCAGTACAGCAGTGTGTTGGGCTCTGGCAAGACCAGGGACTAGGGCTTGATCCCTGGCACCACATGCCCACCCCCCCTGCCCCAGGGTGCGCTGAGCCAGTCACCAAAACCGGGTATAGTGGCGCATGCCTGTAATCTCAGCACTGGGAAGGCTGAAACAGGAGGATCACTACAAGTCTGAACTTAGTAGTGAGAATACACTGAGAAGTGTGTACCAAATACATAAAATTAAAAAAAATATGTATAAGAGTGTGCTTCCTGAGCACACAAGCAGCTTCTGCTAACTACAAAGAAGGCCTGAAATGCTGTCAGGGGGAAGGCTTTGTCTGTGGTAGCGGAGCAGGTGGGGACGGAGCCAGGCCCTTTGCTGTGGCAACCTTGCTGCCACCAGAGCACTTACCCAAGGGGTTTGACCTGCAGCTGCTCCACAGATTGAAGGCCTGTGAGCGGCTGCTAACTGGGTTTCTCGCAGTACAGATGTAGAAATTGTCAGCATGCTGGGGGCCAAGGGTGAGGAACAGCAGATGGGAGCTGTTGGCAGGGCTGGGCAGGTGCGTGCCGCCCTCCTCGCTCCAGTTGTAAGCCACGTGATCCCCTTGCTTCACTGTGCAGGCCACCATCAAGCTGCAGGTCCCGTTGTCCTTCTCTTGGGTTTTGTTTAGCACTTGAATTTCTGGAGTGGAGACCTGCTCTGTCAGAAGGAAGAGAAGGGAGGGAGCCATCACTCATTTGAATTTTAGGTCCAAACAATACACAGCCCAGTAGCACTTGGCCTCAGTGTGATTTATCTCTGGTGGGAAACTCTTGTTTATCATCCTCTCTCACGCACTACTACCTCCCTCTAGGACTACACTGAGACAAAATAGGGAAGATGAATTGGATTTTAGTCCCGCTCTGCTAATGCTGTTAGGACCCCACTTGCTCTTCCTGACATTCCTAATCTAGGTTGTTCTCTATTAGTGGAGTTTGCTACCGACCAGTCCCCTCCCACTTTCTTTCAGTACTGGAGATCAAACTTGGGATCTCAAGAGTGCTAGGGAAGCATCCTATCCCTTAGATATAGCCTCAGCCCAGTTTTAGTTTTGAGACAGAACCTCACTAAGGTCCTCAAGTTGGCCTCAGACTTGAGAGCCTCTTGCCTCAATCTCCTGAGCAGCTGGGATGACAGGTGTGCACGACTGTGCACGGCTGTCTGCCTTCACAACTTGTGGCTTATGGTATAATCCGTTAAACATACCTGCAGGAGATTTTAGTGGTAGGATTACATACCACAAATACACACACTAGCATGTGTGTGGGGTGTGTGTATGTGAGATGTGGCATTTTTGTGTATCACACGATAGGCTCTCAATCATAGCCACTGGCCCTATCAAACTATCCCACTCTCATGCTATGAATGAGCAAGGGGAAGTCTTGTTTATTTGCAACTAGTAGAGGACAACTCGGTACTGGAGTTTGACATCCATCCTCTTCTTTATATCCTAAGAATCATAACCATAATTATAATTATTCCCATTTTATGGATGCGGAAACTGAGTCCTGGAGAAGTCTTACATAATACTACACAGCTTCAAATGGTCAAGCTGAGATGAGAACCTCAGTGTGTCTCAGGCCAAAATCCAGCCTCTTTCTTTGACTTTAGAAAGCCATGGTTGTCCAGGTCACATTCTCCCACAATATGAATTAGATCACAAGATGGGGCAAAGATGGTAGACTTACAAGCCCCAAAGGACAAAAATGTCTCACCTGCACATTGTTGCACAAAATGCCTTGGATGTAGCCTTCACGCTGGAGGCAATTTTGCTCCAGGCCCCCCTCACAGTGGCCTAGTAGAGGGTTGTGGGAATTTTGCAGGCCCCATTTGCAGGAAAAGGAATGCTGGAGCATGGAAGGGTATTACTGTCCTTCCTCTAGATATGTGAGGATTTCAAAGAAATGAAGGTGGGGCTCCTGTCCCGTCCTCAGAGATGAGGAAGTTGCTCTGAAGAAACAGGAAAGCCCCGTGCATGAGGTGAATCTCTGGGCCCAAGATACACAAGCTTCAGGGGCACTCAAGAGGGGTCAGCTGCTAAGGAGGTTCAGAAAAGTCCTGCCGTTGGGTCCAAGTGGACCCACATTCTGGCTAAAGTACTGCATTTAGTGAGGGTGTAACAGAAGGCCTCCTGCAAGTGAGAAAAAGAGTGCTTCCTCCACCATGTAGGTGTGATCTGAGGCCAGGCCTCAGGGCTTGCTTGGTGAGTGGTGTGTGGGTGGGATTTCAGCCCTCTACCCAGAATCCCTAGTGCAGTGAACCTCCTCCACAGACCTGTGTAAGCATGTGCCAGCCGCTACTCTGGATTTCATTGTTCTCATGTATAAAAGAGAGGTTGTGTTTGATCTGTGGGCTTCACACTTTTTTAAAAACTAAGAAACCCTGTTCTTTCCTCCAAATAAAACCTTATTTGCAAACCAAGACCACTAGTGCTCCAGGCCCTCCAGCTCACGGACACCTGGGTCTACTTCCTTTGGAAAAGGGTCAGGATAGCTAATGCTAATCAGTTGCCACTCATATAATTTTGGGAAAAAAAATGGCAACCTCTCAAACCCTTTCTGTGAAGCATAGTGTAGCATCCTCGGAGTTGGTGATGCTTCAAGCTGCTTCCAATTTGAAATATCCACAGCTTCTGAGAGAGGCTAGATGCTCGGCCTGGAAACCAGGGTGGGGTGCAGAAGCTGCAACTATTACCATAGAGCTTCAGCTGCACGCAGAATGACTGGATATCCACGTTTCCCTCCAGGTGCATGTAGTACCATCCCTCGTGCTCCTTCTTGCTCCCCAGGATCACCAAGCTCAGGTTGTCCAGATGAAACTGATAGTCATCCTTGGTGTAATCCGATGCGCTCCCTTCATGCAGACCTAGAGACATGATTTTCCTCCTCACGGTGTCTTCAGGCGACTTGGATATCGTGATGAGGATGCGGTTGCTTTTGTTCATGCTCTTGTGGATCTCTTCCACCCTATCCATCAGGGGCAGCCACTTGTCCCTTCCCAGCTGCCCAAAAGACACGCGGCAGTTCTTCTGGCTTTCAGCTGTGGGAAGAAAAAGAAGACAGTCCCTTAGGGTGGTGACTTTGGAAACCACATTGTGTTGTGGATCAGGAATGGCAGTTACAGGCTCTTGCCCTCCTCTATACCATCCTAGGGATTGCCAGGGCCTAGTGGTCCACGAGCACCACCATGTGAGTCCCTACTATGTCCTCAATATTTAAAATATCCCAATGGAAATCTTAAAATTACTTAGGGTAAAGCTGTCTAAATTAAGGACAACACTGGATTTCTTTTGACTCAGACTTACACCTATGGCTTCTAAAGCACCTCCCAGGCAAGTGACTTCTCTAAAGTCACACCGGGAAGTAGCAGAGTCAGGACTAGATTCTAGACCTAGGAATTCTTCTACTGTGGTTGGTGCCACCATGTGAATATAAGATGAAGGTCAAAGAGCTCCTAAAAAGGACTTGAGCTCATGTCCCAAAGGTGCACAGTAGCAGAAGTGTCCTGTCCAGTGATGGGCAAAACAGAGAAGTCTGAGAGAGGGGAAGCCAGGGAGATGGGGAGCACACCTAGCTCTCCAGAATGATCTCTGGCAAAATCAGTGATGCTGAAGGGGATTTTTTTTTTTTTGATAGTACCAGGGATCAAACTCAAGATCTTGCACTTGCCAGGCAGGTGCTTATGCCACTGAGCAATATCCGCAGCTCAAGGTGATATATTATCACATTATTCTTTTCCAAAAACACTGAGCAAGAAACACATACACAGCAAAAAGCAAAAATGGCATTAACAAAAGAAACCTCTAAACCACTGTAAGGAATCCTACTGCTGATTATTTAACACCTCCTGTCGGCTCACACCCACAACCTGTCTTTGTCCCTCTGCTTAGCTGATCAACTTCATTTTGTTACACTAGAAAAAGTAGAAAGAGAAGGACGAGGACAAGGACATGGACACGGACAAGGAGAAGAAGAAGCTGCCTTTGTTGCCACCCGGACCAACCTGCCTCCCCAGATGGTCCTTGGCCCATGGCAGGCTGGCCTTCTCCTTCACGGAGTGTTTGCATGACCATCAGCACACAACACACAAGCATGGAATTTCTCCTATGTTGGAAACCCCTCCTCTGCTCCCAGGTACCTACCTAGCTGTGCCCCATTTCTCTATTTTTCTTTAGGTGTTGTTAGTATTTATTTCCTCCTGACCCTGTATTCACTCCAGGCAGGATTTCTTCCCTGCTACTTACTAGAGCCACCTCTGCTGGGGTCACTCTCGACTCCAAGAAACCTAACGGATTTTCCATCCTTATCTCATTTGTTTCTCAGGAGCACTTGACGTTCATCAGTCACTCTTTGAAACTGGCTTCATTTGCTCCTGGGAGCTCACACGCTCCTGACTTTTCTTCTGCTTCCTTGGCTTACCCTTTTCAGTTTCCTGGGCGGGTCTGCTTTTCCAGACCTCTCAGCCCTGAATATCTCAGGGCTCACTTCTCAGACTTCTTCTCCTTATCTATAATCATCCCGTTTCTCATTCAGCAGCATAATTTGACATATTTCCGCAATACTTAGATTTCTATCTCCCAGCCAAACCCTACACGGCACTCTCAACTGCCTACAGAGATCAGTCTTTGGAGGGCTAAACTCATCTCAAACTTAGCAAATGAACACTTGATTCCACAGTCATTTCTGCATTACAGTTTACCCAGTTTCTCAGGCCCAAACACTGGAATTTTCTTTTGACCCCTTTCTTTCTCTCATACTCTACCTTCAGTCTAATAGGAAGCCCAGTTTTCAATAAGCACTAATAAGGCCAGGATGGGGCGAGCACAGGACAGAGGGCAGGGAACAGAATGGGAAAAGCCCCAGGGTGTAGGAAAGCCCTAGCTTTCAAAATCAGCCTGAATCTGAGCAATTCACATCTCCTTCACTCCTATCTCACAGGGCTTGGCACCGGCACTGTCTTCCAACTCACCCTTCAGCATCCGTGCAATGGACAAGGTGATCCTTTGACAGCATGTCTAATTTCATGTCTCTCCTGCTTTTAGGGCTTCCTAGCACCCACAGAATAAACTTCACAGTCTTTGACTGACACAGCTTCAAAAATTCTGCATTTATATTCCCTTGGACTTCTCCAGTTCTTCTCCCTGCCCTCTGTCTTGTGCTCACCCCATCCTGACCATACTAGTGCTGGGCTCTCCCTTAATATTTCGACCTCAGAGCGTTTATATTTGCAGCTTCCCTCCCTGAAGCCCTCCTCTCTTATGTACTGGGAGGGCTCATGCCTTTGCTTTATTTTAGAGTTCTGATAAAAAATTTATCTCCATGAAAAGACCTTCTTTGACCTGTGTCTGAAATGCTCCTGGTATGGCTCCCATCACTACCTGATGTTATAGTGTGTATTTTTACTTCTATTTTTGTTTCCTGTACTTGAACACAATCCCTCCAGAGGGAGAACTGTTTCTCAGTTACTGTTTTATCCTCAGGACCTACAACAGTGCTTGGTAGATAGGAGGATTTTAAGAACCATCTGTTCCATTTATGAATGCTAAAAGCCATGTTACCCAATCTATCTCTTATTTGGCTTTGCCTAACTTGTATATAACTGAATTTAACCATCAGGTAGAATTCATGAAAGGAGCCCATGCTTCAGAGGGAGCATAGATTTCTACAGTTGACAAGAAAGTCAAAGGAGTAACATAGAATTATTGCTTCAGTAACAAGTCTACTTAGAAGAGACTCTGCCACAATTGATAATAGTTAAGATGTGGTTGGAAGATTAGCCAAGCTGACCAAGATGTTCTCGATACTACAATGCCCTGAAATCCCCACACTATCCAGTAAAGCACTCAATTAATGTTAACTAGAGATGAACCATCATGAGAAGAGAAAAGGGCGTTCCTAGGGGAAATCAGGATCAGGGCAATTGAGATGCGCCATCGTTACAGAAAGCTGCAGAGGTGATCAGACATTTGTTCTTTTCACTATTACTAACACATTAAATTTTGAAAACAGAGTGCTGACTCCCATTGCCTGATGAGATGAGGGATGCTATAGAGTCAGGGTTGTTGTTCTTAGATATGAGTGGGGCATGCATAGTACTTTCATGCATCCACACTTAGAAATGCCTGAGTGTTCAGATAATGGGGTCCTTTGGGTGGCCACACATGTGTCTTGTGGAATGGAGGGAGAGAGACAGAAGGAGGGAAGGATGGGGGGAAGAGAGACAGAGAGACAGAGAGATGGAGGGAAGGATGGGGGAGAGAGGAAGAGAGAGAGAGAGAGAGAGAGAGAGAGAGAGAGAGAGAGAGAGAGAGAGAGA
>NDGM011231576.1:0-16349 GCA_002564305.1 Octomys mimax | reverse complement strand
ATATATGTTGGTGGTGGGCTGATAATATAAATTTGTTGGATTGATAATATGAGTTCCAGACAGGGGAAGAGTGTAGATTGTTGTATGGTGCAAAGACTGAAAGACAGAAAGCAAAGACAAGGGAAGTAGCCAGAAGACCTGGCCACAAATACTGTAATTCTTCTATGAGCTAAGTCTAATACTGTACTTCTATACCCCCTTTAAAGTTATGGGTAATAATGTGCTTGCTTTGACTGGTAAAATATGAGCAAAATTTGTCATAATATGCCGTGTTTCCTTCCTTCTGCTTGTGGAGAACTTAAAAGCATGTATTGTGGTAGAATCTTGTCAGCTGGACTCCTGAAATGCTAGGATCAACAGAATTCTTCTACTGACCCAGGCTGGATACATCAATAAGCAGCAAATATACCTTTGGTGGGCCAAGCCACTGAAATCTTGAGTTGCTTTATAACTATCACCCAATTTAATATGTAATAACAAGCTCAGTTTCTTTATGAAAAAATAGGTAGACAAAATGTGTTTGATCAGATTTCACAAGGTTAATTTTCATTCAATGGGATTGAAAGTCTTTTTTGTGACAAGTTTGCCGAAATCAACTTTAAGTGTTATAAAAAGTCTATTTATCAAACATAGTGCTCAATTAAAAAATATTTCAAGTGATATGCTGAACTTCTTTATTGCATACATGTCAGAAAAATAGCAAACACTGGATGGTCAAGCTATATACATTCAGTTAAAAAATTAGCAAGTTTCTTTTACCAGCAGCTTCTAAATGAGATATAATTTTCAGGTTTTAGAAATAGTTTTTAAGTAAAAAAAATTTAGATCTTTTTTGTCTTCATGAAATTTTCCTCCTTCCTCACAGGGGTTCTGTGTGGGTTTTCTTAGAAATTCCTTCTTCTTAACGGTATTGAAATAATGAGAATTAATACCAGAGGTACCTTTCTCCTTTTGTTTCCTCAGTTCTGCTTTGAAAATGATATCATTACCATATGTGACTGTTTCACTTTCTTGTCACTGAGACACAATACACAGCACCCAAAACTTACAAACTAGAGGTTTATTATGGCTCACAGTTCATTGAGGTTTCAGTCCACAGTCGGCTGGCTAAGGCAGGGTGACAGGCAGAGGGGCCTGGTAGAGGAGACCTGGGAGAAGCAAGGACCAAGCGGGAAGAGGGCAAGAGACCCTTCCAGACCACACCCGCAGTGATCACCTCCTCCCACCAGGCTGCACCCAAAACCAAACTTAGCTATGAACTCATCCAGCACTGCTCCATGGCTGAGTAGTACACCTCTATGATCCAGCTTCCTCCTCAAAACCCCACTTGTATGTAAATGAGACTTTGCATGATCGCTAGTTACATACCATAACATTGACTATTAATGGTGATTATCAGCTTGACTGTATCAAGACACACCTAGCAGGTTAGTGAAGCACACTTCTGGTGTGTCTGTAGAGTTGCTTTTAGAGATAGTAAGTGTGCAGGCCAGCAAACCAGGGGTGGGGGTGGGGGTGATTAAGGATGGTGCTATCCAATAGTTTTGGAGCCCACATGGGATGACAGGGATGCATGTAAAACTCCATTCTCCCTAAGCTGTGCATCTTGTGCTGTTATCATTGCCTGGGGACCTCAGACCGCAGCTTGTCTAGCCTTTCCTTGTGCACTCATGTTAGTGACTCTCCATGGAGCTTCCAGGCCTACAGTTTGAATTGATGATTTGATTCCTCTTGTTCTATGGCTTCCAGCTTTTTTAATGAAGCAGCTAGTGGATTCTTTGGCTCTCCAGTGTGCTATTGGCCACTGTGGACTGTTGTGCCTCTGAACCTGTAAGCGTATCTAGTAAATCCCCTTGCATAATTTTATGTCCATGTCTATGTTTATGTCTATGTCTATGTCTATGTCTATGTCTAGGTCTAGGTCTAGGTTTACGTTTATGTCTACATCCATGTCTATGTCTACATCTCTATCTCATCTATGTCTATCTGTTCCTCCAAAGAACCCTAATCAATACACTACATTTAAATCAGAGAGGCAGGGAAATATGGCTAAGATCCTCCAGTGAGCCTCTCTCTAACAAGTTGAACACCTGTTCACACATCAGTTTACCTCAAGAGTTAAGGAAATAAGGCAAGAGATCCATACCATCTGATTTTAGTATAACAAAAGACATACTGAAGAAGTCAGGAAGGAAGGAGCTGCCGGTATCTCCCCTACCCTACCTCTAAGCATCCCAGAGTACAGACATTGAAGATGTTGACCCTTCAACTGGACAAGTGACAGTAGTAGGAAAGATGTAGACAGAGACAAAGACTCCCTCAAGTGTAAAGCCTGTGGGGCCAAGAAAATAACACTTTGGATAGAAAAGGGAAACCTGGGAAAGAAGTACAGCTGAGTGAAGTTCAACATCCTCAACATCTTTTATTGCATGTTGGGCACAAAATTATAGTATTTATTTATTATTTTTACACTATGCTTGACTGACTTTATCTGTTCTCTATTTCTTCAAATGAATCAATGTTTTACTTTGATTAAAGATTTGCTGACAGCAGATCCAAATTTAAACCTAGTATGTGAAAGAAATAACTGAAAATTTGGTAATTTTGTAGATAGGTAATTGTAACTTATACATTAGATTCTGAAAGATTTATACAAAAGCTTTAGAGTCTTCAGGCTTATAATCACAGGATGTACTTTAAACAGGTAGCAAAACAAACATGTCATAGTGGATTCATTAAATTCTTATTAAAGAAAATGTGTTAAATAAATAATGAAATTTTAACCTCACTAGTGAATTCTCTGGAAAGAGTTTTAATTGCCTTCAATACAACTACCTTTTTAAATGTATGTAAATTAACACCTAGGAAATTGCCTTAAAGTTAGCTATTTATTTTGATATAATTTTCCTTGAGTTAAATTTTTCTTAATTGAACTAGTTTAGAAATGTCCCCAGTCTGCATTAAACTTTACTCAATCCTACCCATAGATAAACTTCAGATATTATCTCTTGATTATGTGTGTGTGTGTATATATATATATATATATATATATTTATATATATGCTAAATAGTAGCATCTTCTTCATCTTTCATATAAAGTAATCTTTGAAACTTATCATTCACTTGAATGGACCACATTTTTACTAGTATGTTGTGTCTAATACTTTGTATATAATTATATATGCTAGTTTTCTATGCAATGACATTCAAAGAATATGTAAACTATAAGACCAATTTTAAAACTTTAGAAAGAAAAGTAGAAGAGATAAGAATGTATAGTAGAAATACTGTAGAATTAATTTTAGAAAATACTGTGAGGGGTAGGAGAAGAACAAACTAGCTATTTAAAGAAATAAAGAAAAATATAAAGAATCAGAAGAACTTTACTATTTTAACTCGTTTGGGCTCCTACATAACAAACTACTGAGTATCTTTCAATAACAGAAATTTATTTCTTATGGTTAGAGAGGTTGCATAGTCCAAGATCAAAGCATCAGCAGGTTTGGGGTCCGCAGAGGCCGACGAGTGCTGTTTACAGATTAGTACATGACATCTAGCTGTGTCCTCCTGTGTCTGAAGGGTGAGGAGAGTTCTTCCAGTCATCTAGTATGAGAGTATTGACTCCATTCATGAGAGCTCTTCTCCCATGACCTAACTGCTTCCCAAAGGCCCTACCTCCTAATACCTCAGGGTTAAGATTTCAACAGAAGAACTTGGTGGTGGGGCTGGAGGTGGGGTCACAAATATCCAGACCATAATACTGGTATCAGAGAAACCAGAGGAAATGAGCTTTCCAAGGGACAGGGAAGTGGATGGGGGACAGCTGGGCTTGATGTAGCAAATGAGAATGTGGAACAGATCACTGACCTCAGGCAGAAGGTGCTTGATGCTGATGGAGAGAGAGCAGTTTTGGAGGGACAGGTATCCTGGTGAGAAGACAGTGGATGTGAGAGAACAGAGAGACAGAGTAAAGACAGACTACAGTTTTAAAAAATCTCCTCTACTCAAGACCTCACAGCTGACTCCCTTGAGTTGCCTCATTTACTTCAATTAACAAAGAGCAAACTATTAGTGTCTGCAAATCATACTCCAAACAATGACTTCATGTTGTTTCCATAATTACCGAAGGCAGGAGCTCATTAGCTGCTGAGTATACACTAAGGATCAGCCCATGTAGTTGTAATTGTGGGGTTATTAAAGTGACTTGGACCAGTATCCCCTTTAGTATGGGTTTATCTATTCATAGAGTAGACACTCTCAACTATAGAAATACAATTTTTGTCCTGAGATTTAAGAATCTTATACATTCAGGCTGGCAGAAAATTTTAAAGAAGGAAAGAAGTCATAGAGGTCACTATGTATATAGTGCTAAACTGTATATAGTGCTAAACAATAAGGGTCTCCATGGGACTATTTTAGAAATTATCTTTGGGAGTCCCGCATTGGTCCTTCCATTACAGTTTTCTGTAGCACCTGAAGTTGGCATTTTCTCAATTGCAAATATACTCCTTTGGCTTACCTGGTACTAATTTTTCTTTGATCCCCTTCCTCTCTGACTGTCCCTGACAAGCCTCCCTGGTTTCTTTTTCTCTTCTAGCCCCACACAAAGTACTTCTTCTCTATTGGTTCCATAACAGCTTTTTTCTTTCTGCCTCTTCTTGGAAAATCGGATAAATTTCCCTGTCACCCGAACTTGGGTGATCTCTCTGTGCTCAGTTCCTTTTGTCTTAACTTTATACTCCTATTCCCAGCTGCCTATTGAACACTTCCTCTGAATTCAGTAAACACAAAACCAAACTGAGTCTCTTCATTGATGCCCCACCTCTCCCCACCATCTGCTGTACTTTTCTTGGTCAGTGGCATCAACATCATCTCAAGAAACTGAGACGCTTTGGATTGACCCTTGTTGCTTTCTTTTTCTTATTTTTCACATCCAGTTATCTCTGAATTGTGACCCCTCTGCTCTTTGATATTTGTCTATATCCATTCATCCATCCATGCATCCATGCATCTATGCGTCCATCTATCCATCCATCCATCTGATCTAATTTAGTCATTCACCAAATGAGTTTATTGTGTTCCAGGAACTGGATTGATAGCAACAGACAAAACACATGAATCAGACACTCTTGGAATTTATATTCTGTAGAGGGAGACAGAGGTGAGTTCATAGAGGCAACCTTGCGTACTTCTACTTTGACAATTGTTGATTGACCAAATCATCTTAGGATGGTTTATAACATTGAACTATTGATATTTATGCCCTGTATTAACATAGTAGAGGTATTTTTCAATTATATTTTTTAGTTAATTTCAAGAAAAAGTGATTATGTTAGGAGACATGTCTACACAAGAGCATTGCTGTTGAGAATGAGACAAAAGATATACTGAGAAGAGTTTTATAATCAGAATTAGGTTACCACTTTTCTCTGATTTCTCCTTCATAAGCACAAACTAGCCTGGGATAGAATTATAGACTGAGGGAGGCCAGCCGACTTATGAATATCAATAAAAAAATAGCTCATGAAGGGCACATAGAGCAAAATCCATGAATTCTGTAATGCTATAGCATGGAATAATCACTCACATATCCTCCAGTGCTATTTTCTTCCACTCTACGTATTACGGAAAGTCACATTTTTGACTTGGGGAGTATAGTAGATGTGGAGTTGGCACTTGACTTTCCAGGGGTGTGATTTGTTTAGAGCAGTGGCGCAGAGCTGTTGATGGTGCCCAGCCACTGTATGGAAGAGGTTTGCCTCTGCTCTCACGTACTTAATTGCCAACAGTCAGCCCTTCTGCAAGATGTCTTCCTGGCTGCTGGGAACAGAGGGCCGCACAGGTAGCCACCATTCTCACAGCTGGATGCTTCCTCTTCTGATTTGCAGCAGTGCCCTCCAAATCTGCTGAGATGTCCACAGACGTTTCAGAACCAGTGGTGCAGAGCTGAGCATGTCATCCCTCCCACTCTGACGCTTTCTTCTTCCTGTGTTTCCTATTTCAATTAATGACATTACTCTCTGCCCACATGTACATGCCAAGAAAACTGTGGTTTCTCTTGGATGCTTTCTGCTTCTGATAAACAGAATCCAAAAGACCTCAAGTTCTGTTGATTCTAACTCCAGAATCATTTCTCAGAATGCAGTATTTCCATTTCATTGTACAACTGAGCTGAACTCCGGTCCGGGTTGTCACTATGCTATACCTAATCCTGCTTGATTTTTCTCACATTCCCTTGTATTAGAATATCATTTGAGATAGGAGACATATATTTCTTTCACTCTTATAGTCCCCCTTTCTGCTTTCCCATTTAATCACGTACAGTTGTAGCTACACTAAATTTATGCTAAATGAATGGGATCTAAAAATCCAAAATTTAAGCTGTGGAGTTACTTCATAGGTCCCGAAATACTCAGGTGAGTCCATCATTTATCTGGGTAGCAACCCCCTGGGCCTACTTGCCATCCCAGCGTTAATGGTTCATTATGACTCAGTGTCAGTGAAAATTATTCTGTGTCCTGCTCCTGATTGAGGCTTCCAAGACTCGAGTGGTGATTAGAGCAACTTCTGGGTTTGTGGACAGGAATCTGTCACCAGCTGCTCTGCCCTCTTATTTAGGGCTGCCTGCCATCTGTCCATCCAGCTTCCATTCCTTCGGCGTGCTGGTGGGAAGCACTCGTGGTTACCCCAGCTATGTTTCGATATAGGGGCTTGCAGAACTCATGATGATCACGTTATGGATAAACTGTGATACCACAGGGTACATTTTCAGGGGTATCCATCCCTTTTGTGCTCATTGCTTCAAGACGGGGATCTCGAGGTAACAAACCAGAACTTCTTGATTTGGTTCCCAAAAGTTTATCAGTAGTAAAGTGGATTATGAAAATGACAACAGTTTAGACCTTGAATGTCCTCCCCAGAGCCTCACATGTTCAAGGGTGGGGCTTTTGGGAGGTGTTTGGATCGCAGGAACACTATACTCAGCGCACGAGCACAGGATGTGTTCCTTGCTGCTTCGAGGCAAGGCCCCGCTGGAGGGGCGTCGCTGGGGGCGTGGCCTGGAAAGGCGTTTCCCCTCTCTGGCTCTGCTTTTACTTCTTGGCATCCCAGCTCCCTGGGATGAGCAGCTGTCCTCCGCACAGGGCCTTCTGGCATACCGTTTCTTCCTTGGAGACAGCAGATCACGGGCTTAAATGTGCTCCCAAATAAATCCTCCTCCTTTACATTGTGGGTGTTGAGCATTTTATCCCAGAAAAGAGAAAGCGGCTGTGACATTGCTGCAGGGTAGGCCCACGTGGAGAGAGCAGGTATACTTCTCGAAGACACCTGGGCTCTGAGGGATCCGGGGGCAAAAGGTTGCTGAACACAATTTCACTGGTGAGGAATGACAGCAAATTTCAAATGCTTTTCCTCTTTCAGGGAGATTCTTATTTTAGTGCTAAGAAAATATGTCTCTAGTCTTGGAATTGTGGGCCAGAGATGGATAGAAGAGTAGGGCCGGCTGAAAGCGCTCCCTGTCTCCCTAATGCCCACTCAGCCACCCGTGAGCTCAGCCTTGTGCCGCGAGCCCAGGCAGGTGCGATTGGTGCAGCGTAGCTGGGCTGTTTCTTCCGCCTCAGCCATCCTGAGCCCTCCCTTGAGATACGTATCCCATGGGGAGGTGTGGGCTCCTCAGAGAAAAATCACTGCAGAGATGAGTCACCAGGCTGCGGGGAAGGTTTGTATCTCAAATGTATGTCAGGGGGAAAAAAAAGTAAGCAACTCTTACAATATTTGTGAAGAATTGAGAACCTGATTTTTTAAAAATCCAATGGCCATGGAGCTTAATATTTCCACTACCACTGCAGAAATAATATGACCCTCCACACTGCTTGGGAGAGCGGAGGTATATTTTTGAGATGACTGGAATATTTTTAGTTTGTATCAAATCATGAGAGTACGGAATAAAAACAAATCTCAGAGTCATTCTGTGGTTTGCGGCTGAAATAGTTAATTTCCTGGCCATGCTCCAACAACTGTTAAACCAATGAATCTTATTTACATCCTTACTAAATCGTGAAGATATTAAGGTTAAATTCATTGGCAAGACTGCTCATAAGTGTGAAGTAATAACTTTCTTAGCAATCGTCTGTTTACATACAGTATGTGTATATGTACATGAACATATAACAGGTAGGAATGAGTTCTAAAATATTTAACTTTTGGATTAATGAGAAAACTACTGTATGCTTGTATTATTGTAAACATTTCCCTACAAAACCACTTCTTTTCATTGTAGGTCTTCAATACCATGAAAGTGCAAATCTGTCTTATTTAAATTCTCCTTTGGAATACCTTGGTTGTTTATTTGTCTGTTTTTTTTTTTGAGGTAGAGTCTTGCTGTGTAGTGAAGGCTGGCCTTGAACTCACTATGTAGCTGAGGTTGGCCTCGAATTTGAGATGATCTTCCTGAGTGTTGGGATGACAAGTGATCTCACAACGCCTGGCTTATATTCTCATTTTAGTCATTAAAAAATGTATTTGGTAGAGGGTCTTACTATGCAGCTCAAACTCATAGGGATCCTCCTGTTTTCAGCCTCCCCAGTGCTGGAATGACAGGTGTGCGCCACCTCTTGGTGGCTGGCTCAGCATGCCCAAGGGCGGGGCCAGTGCAGCATCTCTTCAACACAAGTGAGTAACAGGTATCTATCTCCCTAGGGACAGTTTGATGCTAATGCAGGTGCCTGAGTCTCGGTTTCTGACAGTGCAGCATACGGCTGGGTCCATACCTAGGGATAGTTCATCTCAGAAGACAAGTAGGCTCACTAAGGTGGAAAGAAAGATCCAAGTTAAGATTTTAAAAAAGTTTGACATAAAAAATTAAATAAAAATAATAATAAAAATAATTTTAAAATCCTGTACCAAATACATGAAACATAAATAAATAAATGGATGAAAATAATAAAAAAATAGTGTGAATTGGATATTGAAGTTTGGAGCTATGTGTTACCAAGAAAGTACTGGCTAAAATTACAGAATGGATTATGGGAGACAGTACAAGATAAGTAAAGGGTATTTGAAGAAGCAAATAGGGTTTTTAAAGGAAGCACAATTTAATCAAAATTAGTCATGCAAATATGCATACATTTTTCCTAATAGTATCTTTAAGGAGGCAAAGTATACTTACCTATATTTTGAGTAGGAAATAAAGGCATTAGTATGGCATTATGAGAAGCAGTCAGCATTAAAAGCAAGTGCATTTTTAAATTTTTCTTTGTTACAGTTGTTAAAAGAGCAATGCTTTTCAAGTTATAATCTTAATTCAAAGAAGCTTTATTCTGGATGGTTAATGGGGACTGACTCAGTCATTTTCCCCCCAGTGGCTTATAATTATTGTTCATGAAATTGTTTCTGAAGCCGAGTCCTTTCCGAAATGCTCTCTGAGTAATTAATCATACCATAAATTCAGGTAGTAAATCTCAATCCATTTCTGTTTTGAACAGAATCAAAAGAGTTTCTGTTACTGTGAAACTTTCAAGGAGTGACTTGAGTTTGTGTAAGATGTCACTCAATCTTTTAATGTCCTAAGAACAGAGCCAAAGCTGAGGACTGTAGGCGAGAGCTCAGGATCTCATAGTCACACACCAGTCAGTCATTGACTTATGTCTGCCTAGAGAAAATGCAAGCACTATGCACCCCAGTTCTCTGCATAAAGTAGCAAACAGGTCCTGGGGCCTCAGAGCAGCTACAAAGTCAACTGGATGGGTGGGGCCTTTGGTACCAAAGGCACAGAAAGGGATGTACAGAAATATACAAAGGTAGCAGAGCTATCATGGGATCAGGAAGGCATATCCATGGTGCATGCTGCACTCCACAAACATACAATTGGTCCTCAATTTCCATGGGTTCTGCATCCTTCGATTCAATCACCCTAGGTTAAAAAATATTTGAAAAAATTACATTAGTATTAAATGTGTACAGACTTTTTCTTGTCATTATTCTCTAAGTGGTGTTAGATAGCAACAATTTACATAGTTGCATTAGGTATAATAAGAAATCCAGAGATAATTTAAGTACACAGAAAGATGTGTATAGGTTGTCTGTAAATACCGTGCCATTTTATATGAGGGAATTAAGCATTCTCAGATTTTGGTATTTTTCTAGAGGTCCTGGAACTGATTACCTGTAGATAACGAGGGATTATTATATTGAGCATCTATTGTATATTGGATACTGTTCAAACCACTAATGAGTCTGTACAGTATAAGACTGTAGGAATTCCATGCTAGTAGGGTTGAGACATAATATAACAAGTAAGATAAGGCACAAGTAACAACAATAACAACACAAGGAATCATGCTATGAAGAATACAAAGAGCAAGAAATAGAGACTAAATAGAGGAGTAATATTAGATAGGATAGTCAGGGGAAGTCAAATAAACAAATTCTATAAAAAATGTATGCAGGTTTCTATGCAGACCTTCCATGGGGAAGTACTCACATTGTGTATTGTTTCTCCCCGAGCCTGGGAATTTCTTTCAGATGGAACCCATAGAAGGGAAGTGAGCCTCCTTTTTGAATAAAACTGTCACAATAGGTATTCTTGACAAGGACAACAAACAAACTAAAAGTCTATGTTCACCACACACATGATTTCTAAATGTTTTTAAGTCAAATATTTGGGGAAGTAAAGGAAAACAAATTGATGTTGTATGTATGATTTCTGAGAATGTACATGGGTAATCATCTCAACTCTGAAGAGCGTAAAACAATGTCATATAGGGGAGAATGGATAAAAATTAAGGAATAAAATATAGTCATTTGTTTTAGAACATAAAATTACCTTTCATGTTTTTAATTGAAAATCCAGGGCAATTTAAATGACAAAGTAGACTTTTAAAAAAGGGTATGATTAGCTCATTGAATTGTAAAGGTGACCTGGACTCATCATGGATTCATGAAAAAACTCACAAGTGGCTGTTTGTGGAGGAGCTTACTGGAAATTGCCATTTTAGGAATTCTTTCTCTTTATTATTTTATTGGTAGAAACTTCTAGTAACCTCACTTACCTAGCTGCAATTTCTCTCTGATTTCTCATGCCAGAGGGATGGACAGGAGGTGGTAGCACAAGGAACCAAATACAATTTGTCGTCAGGAATAGATGTTGACTCCTTTTCCTCCTTCCTTTCTTATTCTCATGATAAATGTTTCATGACTTTTCTAGTTAAAGACAATAAGTCATAAAGAAATCATAAGACATAGTTTATTATGGTTCCACTGTGCAATTTTTTGTAGGTAAGGCTTTCCAGCATTGCTGTATTAGAAAACACATATGTTAAAAAAATAAATGGGTTTTGGATTTTGAAATTTCACTAACGAACATTCAACATCATTATAAAACAGATATCTTGTTTTAAAGTAACTAAGTAATTCTTCTCATGTCACCACTAAACTTTTCCTCCTGATTATTTCTGAGGCCTGGAACTGAGACACTTGGAAAACAAACTTAGCAAAAACAAAATGAAGTAGAAGGGGCTGGGGAGATGGCTCAGTGAAACAAGCACTTCCCTGGCAAGTGCAAGGGCCTGAGTTCAATCCCTGGTTCTGAAAAAAAAAAAAAGAAAATGAAGTAGAGCCCTCAGAATCAAGAAAAGCCTCAAGGGATAAATAGAAAATACAGAGAAACTGAAGAAATGAAAAGGAAAGAGCAAAACAGCCTGGACTACTAGCTCCAGCTCTTGGGGAGGAGATCCTGTCTCTGCAAACACAAGGTAAGCCTGGAGAGGCTTGGAAGCCCAAACCAGAAACAACAGACCAGCAGTGTTAGCTCCAAGAAAAGCCCATGGTTATTGTAAGCTGCAAATGCAATGCAGGATTTTACTCTGAAAGTGACTACACTGACACAATTGCAGGCTAGAGGTAGAGAAGAAATTCACTGTGGCCTCTGTCATATTTGGGAGTGATATAAATCAGAAGCCATTTTGAGAAGGGCTCTATTGAGACTGAGCTACTCTGGAAATTAGAGGTCACAGAATAACTTCAGTTCAGAGTCGGTGGAGTCACCCTAGCACAGTAATGTGGTGGAACATGGCTACAAGAGACAGTCATAGGGAAAGGGTGTGTAGTCACATGCAGATCTCCTGAGGAGGTTAAGAAGTCACGCGTTCAGATTGTGAAGGACATGGCAGTCCCACTCTCTGTGGTGAGAGGCCAGGGTAGTTGTGTGGTTTCCTGAGGGTACTAGAACTGAAAGTATGATATGAAGTCTAGGGGATTGTGTGGCCCTCACTCATGCCCTGTTTCTAGGATATAGTTCAGAGGCTTATTTGCTTTTCTGAGCTGCCAATGTGATGAGGGATATGCCTTGGCTCTGACATTTGCCGTATACTGGAATGTGAAGACAAAGAGCTCTCTGGAGCAGGCAAGGCACCTCACAAGCACACAGGCCCTAAAGCTAGCTGGCCATAGCACTTACCTAGGTTACACAGAAGGACACAAACACTAGGAGCCCCTGGAGTAAAAACAGCCCTAGGGCAGATGACGTAACATTGCAAGCAGAGAGATGACATGAAAAATCCAAAGGAAAGACTGGGTAGCAGACTCAAAGGACAAAGTGAGGACAAAGTGTCAGAAATAGAAGACAAAATAGACCTTGTAGATCATAAACACAGTGACACTGTAAAAACGACAAATATCACATAAGTTGGATCCAACGGTTGCTAGGTAATAAACAAAACAGAAACCAACCTCAGAATAGTAAGAATAAAGGAAAAAAACAGATGATGACTCAGAAGGTACAAAATATTTATTAATTGAATTCATAGCAGAAAAAATTTCAAATCTGGGTAAAGAATACATTATTCAACTACAAGATCTACTAAGTGGATTTCTTAGCACAAATCTTAGGGACCAGAATAATTTGAAGGTTTTCAAAGTTTTCATTTTTTCAAAAGAAAACAATTGCCAACCAAGACTTTTGTATCCTTGCAAAACAGTCTTCAAAACTGATAGAGAAGTACAGACTTTCCATGACAAAGCAATCTTAAAGAAATACATGAACACTAAATCAGTATTACAGAATACTTAAGGGAATCCCAGACAGAAATGAGGAGGCTACCAGAACCAAAGAGCCCAAAGGAAAATGTGCATCTAACTGAAAGAGCAGAGAAAAGAAACAAAGGAATCAGAACTGGGAAAATAATGCAATGACAGAACTTAATCAACATTTTACAATCATAACCCCAATGTCCATGTTCTTGATTTTCTAGTCAAAAGACATAGACTGGCAGATTGGATGAAAAACCAAACCAAACCATCTATTGCTTATACATCTCATCCAAAAGGACATTCATAGACGGAAAGTAAAAAGATGGAAAACAATATTCCACACAAGTTCAGCAAAAAAATAAGTGGGAGTAGATATCTTAATTTCAGATACATCTAATGTCATGCCAAAACTGATCAGAAATATGACCATCACGTACTGGTAAAGGGAATAATTCAATAACAAGAGAGGCAAATTTCATATGATCATGCACTGAATGTTGGCACACTCTACTATTTAAAACAAAAACTACTGGACTGAAAAGGAAAGACAGAGATCAGTACAGTCATAGTGGTTGACTTCAATGCCCCATCTTCACAATTATGTGAGTTCTAAGGAAAATAATCAACAAAGACATATCAGAATTAAATGACACCACTGAGCAAATGAATTTAATAAATATCTAAGAGTATTTTATCTATTTTTATACTCATATTTGTAGGTTGTTAGTAGTGGAAAGAGCTTGTTGATAGTATGGAGACTTCTTCAGCTAATGTCTGCTTTTGAATAATGCACTCTGGACATTGATAATTATCAGCCTTTGCCCTTCTCCCAACAGCCAACCATTTTTATTTTTTTCATTTTTCTTAATTTGGGAACAAATGCTGCAATGTAATTGGCCCAACAACTTTCCAACTGCTTTCCCCATTTACCAACATGAGCAAGGACATGTGTTAGCTTGGATGGTTGTCATAGCCTGGGGTGTATGGACAGAAGAGCATCTACAGTAGGGGAGAGACCTCACAAAACCACAGGCAGTAATGCTAGGTGGAAAAAACTATGACTTTCTGGATTATGAGTGTCTATCTATCTATCTATCTATCTATAATTTCATGTATTTGGTACAGGGTCTCAGTACACAGCTTGGACTTAGTGATTCTCCTATTTCAGCATCCCCAGCACTGGGATTGCAGGTGTGCACCTCCACGCCAAGTTTCAGGGGCCAGTTTGGCATGCCTGGGGCAGGGCTGGCATAGCAAGTGTTACCAGGGCTCAAACCTGGGTCCTTATGCTTGTCTAGGCAGGAACTTAGATCACTGAGCTATCTCCGTGGCCCTGTATTGTGAATTATACAAAGACAATCCAGATTTGGCATGTAGGTAAAGCCAACTATGTCAGCCTGGAAATAGCAATAAAGTAAGCAGTCATAATAACATCAAAGATGTTATCAAAATGAATATTGCCATATGTTAAGAACAGATAATGTACATTCTTAAAAATAGAAAATAAATCTATAATTGGAGAATTGTAAAATGCTAATACAAACCAAATATTAACATACAGTAAATAACTACTAAATGCAACAACTATACCCCTACTAGCAATGAGAAGATTCAACAGTAAAAGAATAGCTAACTATCTATCTAACAATTAATGAAGCATAAAGATCAGTAAAGATAGAGGGGGTGGGAATGGAGAATGACAAAAATAAAATCTGAAATATTAAGCCATGAATGATGATGAGGAAGAAAATAAGGCAAAGGATCCTATTGAGGAGTGAAAAGAAATTAATAGTATTAAATGAAATTAACAGAAAAGAGCAAAAATTAGAAACAAGGAAAAAGTAAAATAAAAAAGAATGAAAAAATATTAAAAGGAAGAAAACAAAGGGGAAATAAAAAAAATCCCAACCCCCTAAAAACCAATGAAGAAAAAAAAAAAAGAATGAGTCCCTCAACCAAAAATTTCATATGTTTTTAATGACCTTTCCAGAGTCTGCAGTCTTTGAATCCACCAAGTCACTGTTTCCTCTACTTAGCTTTAATGCTTGTAAAGTGCCCCTCCCTTACGAGGCCCTTCTGCCCATACACCTCAGGCTGTGACAACCCCCAATTTAATGAATGTCTTTGTTCATATTGGGAAAAGCAATTAGATCACTGATATCTGTGCTGGTGTAGATGGTTTTGTGAGGCATCTAGTGGACTGCTGGACTCAATGCCAGCACTATCAAATGCAGCCACCTCTGAAATCTACCCTCTTTGGGTCCAGCTTGTCATTGCAGAGGGCAGGGCCTTGTGCCCTTCTTGACCTGAGATTAAACTTCTTAGGCTGTGTAGGCCTATCTCTCACCCTTTCCAAGGCTGGCTGTTGTTGTCTCTCTCACTCACTGGGATAACTCTGAAGCAGAGTTGTTCTGTAGCTCAGTCTTAAACAACCTCTTCCCCAAATGGCTCCTGAATAAACCTTCTCAGATGCATGTACTGGATGTTGCACTGGATCTCTTAACCAAATTTTAGCTTTCTGTGCCAAAGGAGGAATTTTTTGAATAAAACCTCTGCTTTGCAGTTCACAATGGGTGCAGGATTTTCTTGGGGTGATTGCTGTAGGCCATCTGTTGTTTTTTTTCCTGGAACTGCCAATCCTCCAGGCTTACTTTCTTCTCTAGGTGTTCTCATCTATGATCAGGTTGGTCATTTGGCAAGTTCCTCTGCTTCCCTTTGCCAAGGGAAAACAAAATGCAGAGTAGGTTCAAAGGTTGGTGGCTATAGCCAGAGAGCAGAATTCAAAGAAGCAGAATTAGTAGTGGTGGTGGTGGGGGCAGGAGTAGTGGTAGTGCTTGAGCCAATATGGCACTTGAACTTTCCCTAACCGAATCCTGTCAACAATAGAATATACATTTTTCTCAACATAGAATTTTTTCCAAAAGAGAACATATCATGGACCATAAAGCATGCTTAAATAAATACAAAATAACTGAAAGAATTCCCTCCATACTATTGAATCATAATGAAATGGAGCGATAGATAACAGGTGAAGAAGTCATAGAAACTACACAATCACTCTGATATTAAATAATATGATGTTGAATCTTCCATGGACAACAATCATGGATGAAATAATAAAATTCCTAAAATCAAATGACAATAGAAGCACAACATACCAAGAGCTACAAGACAGGACAAAATTAGTTTTAAAAGGGAAAGGTTATAATGAAAAAAGCACACTTAAAAAATTCCAAATATGTAACCTAATGATGCATCTCAAGATATGAAAATCTGAAACTTATAGGAGGAACAAAATTATAAAGATCAGAATAGGAATTGAT